>ML807192.1:217544-248423 GCA_009831015.1 Picea engelmannii
ACTCCAAAAGCAGGTCCCTTCTTTTCCTTAATTGTCTAAAATATACCCCAATTTCAAAATAGGCCTCAATTTTGAAATCATGATCCTAGTTATCAACCATTGAATTCAAATATAGAGAAACTCGTGCTTTCAAGTTCAAGTTTATTTTTTGAATCTGAATTTGTTTTACTTACCTTTCAAATTTTCCTTCCAAATTTTCAAATCAAACCCAATTTGATAATTGGGCCCTTTCTCTTCCTTTATTTGTTGAACACTTTCCCAATATCTTTATCATGCCTAATGTTGAAATTGGGACCTCCTATCACCTCTTCAATCTCAATGAATTCTTACTCCTGAAAAATAAAGTCTTGCCAACAAGTATATCAAGTGTGATTGTTGATCCAACCCAAACTTTCAAATTGGGACCTCTCTTTACTAAGTTACAAATTTTGTGTCCCAATATCTTGATTGGGCCCGATGGTCAAATCAATCATCCTCTTCAATAAAGTACTTTTTCCATGTCCTATTTTTTCAATAAACCCCAATTTCCAAATCATGGCTTCCATCCTCAAATGCTAATGGGAATGGGGATCGGTTCTTTAGTGAGTCTGATCGACAAATAGACCCCCTCTTTTTGAACTCTTTCACTCATTTGAATCTTACATTTTGGATTGACTACCGTAAGGTGAGTTACATTTTATATATAAATGTGCATCCAAAGCATGTCTTGTCTTTGTCTTGGCTTGACAACATCATAACTCAAATGACCAATTTTTCAAACTAATAAATAAATGCAATTTTCCCTTTTGATTTTTGAAATATAAATCTAAAGTTTGAACATAATACATGCATAGTTTGAATAGTGGATGTATTGAACCAATGATTTTCTTCACTTTGTAATGCCTGAAGCCATAAGGGAATTTAGGAATGCTATAACTCAGACATTGCAACCTATCAACAAATCTCACCTAACAAGTACTTGATCTCAAAATGCTCATTTTTTCCTAGCATAATATGTTATTTTAAATGAGTCGTTTAGGTGAATTTTTCTCTTAAACTTTTGATATCAACCATGATGCATTAAGAATTTTCCTAGTTCGAATATGAACAATGTTTGCATTCATACTAGTAGATTTTACCTCTCTCTCCCACAAAAAAATTCATGTTTATGTGGGACACATGCATGTAGCTCTCATTTTCTTTTGTTTCCCTCGTGAATCAATCTCAAAACTAATCTTGAGCCCGCATGGTTTTCCTACTTCAAAAAACATTTGAAGTCCTATAACCTCTTAAATAACTCTAGTTCAAGCTATGAATTTGCACTCAAAATCGGATCTCTACATCTGCTACAGAAGCATGCACCTTAATTTGGGATTGATATTCTCAGTCCTTGAAAACTAGTTTTAATTCAAATTACTAAAAGGAATTTGGTAATACAATTGATTTAGTTTTAAATCTAACAAGCAATCACCAACACTACCTAAAATCAATAACGAGCGATCACCAACACTACCTAGTCATGTTTTTCCTATTTTGATTTTATTAATAACAAGCAATCACCAACACTACCTAGTCATCATCGAGAATACCATTGTTACGTAATTGTCATCAAGAATATCAATGTTACATCATATATAATACTAATACTACATCATCAAAGTACTCATTCTATATAATTGATATCAATAAAATTGATGCTAATTAAATCATCAATTAATGAAACATCGATGAAGGGGAACCATATTGGCTAAATACACAAAAATATAAAGTAAATTACTTAGCATAATCCATCAAGGGTATAATCATCAGGTCACACAGGACTCTCAAAGTAAAGATCAAACAAGGTATCATATGGAAAGAGGGGTCCAACTATTAATACAAAACACACAATGTCTAGCCAAGGTAAATGAGACAACGAGCATCCATCCCAACCTTGTAGAAATCACATTCTTTTTCATAAATAATGAGGGGAAACTCACATAGGTTACCAAAGTGAAATTCATCAACAAATAATCAACAAGGAAAAATCAACTATTATCCATGGTGGGATGATACTCGTAATAAAATAACAATAAACAATAAGGAAGCATCATCCATAATGATTACTAGTGATTGTTATCACACACAATTGGAAATAGAATGCATTTCACATAGTAACTTCCATGCACTAGGGGATTTTATAGTGTTACAATTCTACCCCTCACAACAAGGATGTGACCACAAATCCAATTCAACTTTAAGTATAAAACTTATTTATTCTAGGTTCTTAATCATCTTGTGCAATTATATCAAATAGTCATCAATCATTAAAACATGACAACATCTACTTCAAATCTCTTTGGATCGTCGTCCTTATCATTAATCAAAGTAGCCTTAGTGTCAAAAGAAACCTAAGATCATTGTTGAATCATCAAGGTCTTTAAATTTGGATATATCACCCAATTATCATCATTACCGTCACTGACATCAATATTATTTGTGTCCTTAATCATCGACAAGTCACTAACATTATTTATTTATGTATCCTTAGTATCATTGAACCATTGGTATTAACATCAAATTGCAACTGTTGGAATACTGAGAGTGGGGGTGAATCGGTATGAGCAATTTATTATCACTTTTAACCACAATATGTAATCATTAACATCATCAGTAATATATCATCATTATATCATGAGTAGTTTAAATCAACAGTGCATAATAGACATCCACAAAAACATAGTACACCAGAATTTACTTGGAAACCCAAATGGCAGAAAGCCACAAAATGTTTATCTTATATATCAAAAGAATACATTCATTGGAAGCACCAACTTCCCAATTCTCTAGCTACAACTGGAAGGAGGCTACAACCCCCTATTTACATGATCCAACCTGAAGGAAGCTACAACTCCCTGAATTCTTTGGCTCCAACCAGAAGTAGGCTACAACCCCTTGATTCTCAGGCTCCAACCTGAAGGAAGATCCAACTCCCTTTATTCTCCTGCACCAACCGGAAGGAGGCTATGACCCCCTTTCCTTGCCCCGTCTTTCCACCCTGAAATATAAGTGTATACAAACTGTCACTACCACAGTCACTACCACAGTCACTATCACACTCACTCTCTCATCAACTTGTAACCTCCACTATCACTATATCATCAACCTGTAACCAGTACCATCAACCTATGCTATACCAAAACATGTACCATATCATTCATCAATTGTGTACCAACATATGCATCAATGTATAAACCATACCATAATCAAATCGTGTACTATGTACCATCAATGACATACCAAGAAAATGCCTCAAGAAAATATCACCAAGATGTTCCTATAATAAAGAACCATAACATCCATAAACCGAATACCAAGAATATGTCTCAAGAATATATCACCTCAATCATAACATACCTATGCCCAAGAGTCCTCCAAGATATGCCTTAAGCATATTCCATACCATACATGAATCAAGCCTCAAACAAATACATGTAAAACATACCTTTACTCATGAAACCTCTAGAATATTGTCTCAAAATTTATCACAAACATGGTGTACCTTCAAACCTTGTTTCATCCTTAACCTAGTTGTCCTCCTCAGATCTATCTTGTCCTCATGGGACCAAGACTTGATATCTAGCGGGGCCTCACGTGAAGAGCCCTGTGTAACCCGCGGGGATGCCTCGTGGGTCACTAGTAGTATGACCCGCAGGGGTCATCTAAACTAGGATTTCCTTAGAAAATTTCTCTCTCCTCTGCAACCCTGAAAATCCCACACTTCTCACTTGGTGCTACCTAAAATTTCGTCGTCGCAAAATTTCCAAATAGATCACTAGTTCACTAGAAGATGTTAGATATATTAAGTGAGTGAATGTACTTGTGAATGACTCATTGAGGTGTATTTATACTTTTGTTGGGTAACCTCTTTCCTTAATCTTAGGGGCTTATTTAATTTCTTGTTACAACTACTTTACCCTTTCATTAAAGACTTGTAACCAACTAGGGGTTTCTTGACCATTCTTCGGGGATTCTAACTTCACAATATCATAACTTGTCAACTGTGAGGAACTACATGGAGTACCACCTATCACCAGAAATGGCATGATGAGGACTATCCATCCACAAGTGAGTTACCTACATTTACACCATCCTTCATGACCTTTTTCGTTGATCCACTATGGGTTCCATAACCATACCTTTGGGGCTATCGAACTTCTTCAAGGGTTGACATCAATGAAAACCAACATTTTAACAATATCCCCCTTTGGCATTGATCGAAACACTAAATGCATAGTAACACTCATGCTCCCCCTATGGCCATCGCTCCCCCTGTGACCATTGCCCCCCTTATCTTCATGCATCTATTATTTCTCTTTGTTTCCATGCCTTTGTTCTCTCTCTCTCCCCTTTTGACATCAATGGAAAAGGGTAATTCTCCTTGGGGATTCTCCTCCTACCTAAAAGCCTCTTCTTTCTTTTCATGGTGTTTCCTCGTGTAAAACTCTAATGTATATGAAAAGTATTCAAAATATTCTTTACTTGGATTATTTAAATATTTTGTTTCTCTCCCCTTATCTAATTATTGTTCTTGATGCCATGTGAATCACTGTGGGGCGGAAATTAATCCAATTTTCTATCAAATATACTCAAAGGTCTCCCTCAGAAGAGGTTTGGTGAAGATTTTTGTAATCTTCTCTTTTGTCCCAATATACTCTAGCTTGATGTTCTTATTTGTAGCTTGTTCCCATAGAAAATGATACTTGATCAGAATTTGTTTCATCTTGTAATGCATCACTAGATTCTTGGAGATACTTATAGAGTTGGTGTTGTCACAGAGTATAGAAATGGGCTCATCATACTTCACTTGTATATCCTGCAATATTTTCTTCATCCAGAGAACATGAGTGCAACATGTGGTTGTTGCAATATATTTTTCTTCTATTGTGGAGAAAGATATTGATGATTGTTTCTTGCTCAACCATGATACCAGAAACTCACCCAAATAGAAATTTTCTCTACTCGTACTTATTCTATCATCAATGCTACCTACCTAATCTGCATCTGTGTAGGCGACCAAAGATAGATCATTCCCTTTTGGATGCCATAATCCAAAATCTTCTATTGCCTTGAGATATCTAAATATTCTCTTTATTGCCATAACATGTGTTTCTTTCGGTGTTTCTTGAAATATCGCAACCTGTCCCACTGCTTGCATCACATCTGGTCTTGGCGTTGTCACATAGAGTAAGATTTCAATAATTTATCTATAGATTCTATGTTATGCATCCTTATAATCATCATCCTTACTTAACTTGCAGCTAGTCTGCATAGGAGTACTCACGGGTTTGCAATCTTCCATTCCAAACTTCTTTAACATTTTTTTATATACTTGGTCCGGGATATGAGAATACCTTTATCACGCTGACATATTTTTAATCCAAAAAATAAAGTCAACTCACTAAGCAAGGACATTTCGAACTCATTATGCATATCTTTGGAAACATTCTGACTCATCCTGTCATCATCACTTCCAAAGATAATATCATCTATGTAAACTTCAATTATCAATATATTGTCTCGATCCACTTTTATGTAGAGATTTCTATCTTCATTACCTTTCTTGAACCCTTGTTGTTTTAGATACATTTCCAATCTTGAATGCCATGCTTTGGGGGGCTATTTGAGTTCATTCGGTGCTTTCTTCAACCTGTAGACATAATCTTCCTTTTCTGATAGTAGAAACCCTCCAAGATGTTTGATGTGGACTTCTTCTTCTAACTCTCCATTTAGAAAGGTTGATTTTACATCCATATGATACACCTTGATTATTTTGGAACATGCATATGCTAAGATCAATCTGATTTCTTCCATCCTGGCAACTGGGGCATAGATCTCTTCAAAATATATACCTTCGATCTGAGTGTATCCATTGCAAACTAACCTTACGTTGTTTCTAGTTACTTGTCCATCCTCGTTCAGTTTTTTTCGGAAGACCCACTTTGTACCAGTCACATTCTTGTTTTTCGATCTTGGAACCAGTTCCCATGTGTCATTCTTCTCTATCTTATCCAATTCTTCATCAGTAGCCTTGATCTAGTGTTCATCCTTGTTGGTCTCTCCAAAACTGATGGGTTCAATTGTAGATAAAAATGCTAGGTGTTGTTGTTCTGGTGAAATTCTTCTTCTTCAGGTTTCAAGTCCTGCATCTTTATTCCCAATAATATGTTCTAGTGGATGATTTTTTTGTACTCGTCATCTAGGTGTCTTGGGAGGTACCTAATTCTCATATTCCTCGTGTTCTGCTTCTGGATGCTCTTCTTCTTCTTCTTCTTCTTTTATATATTCCTCATCATACTGCTCTTCTAATTCTCTTCTTTCTTATTTTTCCTTCTATACATCTATCTCATCAATCGTTACATTGATGTTTTCCATTATTTTTTTGAGTCTTGGACTGAAGCATTTATATGCTTTTCTTTTGCTTGAATACCTAACTAGTATTCCTTTGTCAACTTGGGAGTCAAATTTTCCAAGCATGTTGTATTCTCTTTTGATGTAACCTTTGCTTCCAAATACTCTGAAATGATTCACATTTTTTGGTCTTCCTTTAGCTCATAGGGAGTCTTATCACTGTTACTTCTAAGCATTCCTTTGTTTAGGATGTGAACTATTGTATGAATTGCTAGTGTCCAAAAGATGCAATTCAACTTGGAATCTTTCAACATGGTTCTAGCCATTTCCTGTATTGTTTTGTTCTTCCTTTTGACCACTCCATTTTGTTGAGGTGTCCTAGTTGTCGAGAATTGTCTCTTTATTCCATGTTCACCACATAAATTCATGAATTCCTTTGATGTAAACTCTCCTCATTTTCTGATATTAAGCACTTGATTTTCAAGTCCATCTCGGTTTCAACCATCTCTTTGTATATCTTGAAGTGTTCACATGCCTTTGACTTCTTCCTGAGAAATCAAACTGCATTCGTTCTTGTGCAGTCATCAACAAGTAGCATAACGTATTTTTCTCCATTTAATCCCTTCATTCTTTTAGGCCCACATAGGTCATGTGTACAATATCCAATGGTTTTTTTGTGGAGTAGTCTTTTGATTTGAACTTGGTCCTGGTTTGTTTTCCTTATAGACAATGCTCACACAAAGTATTTGTTGGCTTTGAGATTTCAATCATTTATTTAACTGCTTCCTTTCTATTGATTTTGACAAGATTATCAAAGTTTATGTGACCCATCTTTTTGTTTTAGAGCCAACTTTCATTTTATTTTCCTAAATATTTTTCCCTTCCAGTCTCATTTAGAACATATATGTTGTTTGGAGTTCTTCTAGCTGTATCCACCAATTTACCCGATCCTTCTTTCTTTATCTTGCATTTTTTCTAAGTCAAACAAAAGCTTGTGTCCTTGATCACACATTTGACTTACACTTAGAGTATGGTGCTTCATATCTTCGACTAGTAGAACGTTTTATACCTTGGCATCTTTCCTTCCTATCTTGATTGTGCATCTACCTATTATTCTAGTTGAGTTATCATTTCCAAACAAAACTGATCCATCGTGTTCCTTCTTCAAGGTCAGAAATGTGTTATTGTCACCTGTCATATGCTTCGAACAACCACTATAAACATACCACCCACTTTTCTTTTGTTGCGCTTGTAGAGAAAGTGAGCATTCTTCAGTGTTGAATTTATTTTTCTTCCTTCTCCATATCTTTTGTGGTTCCTATTTGATATTTTGCTTTGGTTCCCTTGGAGGAATAGTCAGTCTACGATAGTTGTTGTTTGAATAACCTTCATACTTTTTTTCTTTCTTTACATAAGCTCTACAGTTTGCATCTTTGTGACCAAACTTATTATGGGAATAGAATAAACCAAGAAAAATAATTTGATACCAAGATGTAGGGGATATTTTGAATGGTGTTTCTCTTATGAATCCTTCTTCTTCTTGAGATGTTGTTGATTGTTGGTTTTGTGTTCTGAATATTCTAGGTGGTCCAGTTCCTCTGTGATTTTCTTCTTGAGTACCTATGACTTTTTTTGCATAGGTGCTTTCAATCATCTTCTCCTTATCTTCTAACTGTTTTTTGAGTGTTTCTTCAATCCTTTTGTCTTCTTCCACCTAGATTTTTAACTTCATGATTATTTGTTCGATTTCGTCTAAGTTGGAATTTTTAGATCTTTCTTTCTTCTTTAACTCTGACTTGAGTGACTTGATTTTCTTTCTTTCTTTCCCTAGTTCTTCTAAGGCACTGATTAATTCTGCTCTGAGGTCGACTTCGTCTTCTTATTCAAAGTCTTCCGAATATTCTTCATCATATTCTATTTCCATGAAGAGTACTCTTTCCAAATCATTGTCACTATCATCATCCTCTTCTAATGAAGAGTTGTCTTCCTTTGAGTAGAAACTTTTCTTGAAGAAATTATTTTGTTCCTTCTCTTGTCTCCCTTTTGATTTTTCTTTTTCTTCTTAGGATCTTCTTCTTCATCGCTACCTTAATTATTAGCATAATGACATTTAGAAGCAAAAAGACCAATACCATCACAATTAAAACATTTGAATGGAATCATACCTTTGTACTTTTTGGTTCCTTTTTTTAACTTCCTTACAAAGTTTTCCACTTCTTCATCTTCCTTTGAATCATCGTTGCAGCTGCAATCTGGTTTTGACTTTTGCTTGCTCTATTTCTTTGTCTTTTTGGATGCTTTGAACATTGCTTCCTTCGTGACTGGGTTATCTTGTTCTATCCTCATTTCATAAGCTATGAATGTTCCATGTAGTTCATCCATGCTCAAATTGTCAAAATGTTTTCTTTCTTCCAGGGCTAATATCTAAGGATCAAATCTCATAGGTAGAGATCTTAAAACCTTTTGAACAACCACTGATTCATCAACTTCTTCTCATGTTCCTCTAATAATGTTCATTGTTTCATCAACTCGTAGAAAGTAGGTTGCAATGTCTTCATCTTCCTTCATCTTCAGTTGCTCAAACTTAGCTCTAAGGGTTTGAAGCTTGAATCCCTTGACTTTGTTATCTCCTTCATAAATATTTTGAAGATTATCCCAAAGATCCTTTGCGGTCTTGCAATGCATAACTTTGAAAAATACAGAATCATCCAGACTACTCAGAATGGTGCCTTTACCCTTTGAGTTTTTTTCATTGAGTTTCTTTCCATATTTGTTATTTGGGGGAGTGGTTGGTGTTACATATCCGTCTACTACTTACTGCCAAACATCAAATCCTTGTGCATGTAAAAAGGTTTGCATCCTTTTATTCCAAAAGGCATAGTTTTGTCCATCAAACCTTGGTGCTCCAATCTTAGTCTATTCCATGATCTCCTTCTAGTGGTTAAACTATTTCTTGAAGGACCTGCTCTAATACCAATTGTTGGAATAATGAGAGAGGGGGGTGAATCAGTATAAGAACTTTATTATCACTTTTAACCACAATATGTAATCATTAACATGATCAACAATATATCATCAATATATCTTGAGCATTATAAATCAACAGAGCATAATAGACATACATAGAAACACGATACACCATAATTTACGTGGAACCCAAAATGGGAGAAAACCACAAAATGCTTTTCTTATATATCAAAATAATACATTCATTAGAAGCACCAACTTCCCAATTCTTCAGCTACAACTAGAAGGAGGATACAACACCCTATTTATAGGATCCAACCCGAAGGAAGCTACAACTTCCTGAATTCTTTGGCTCCAACCAAAAGGAGGCTACAAACCCATGATTCTCAAGATCAAAATTGAAGGAAGATCCAACTCCCTATGTTCTCTAGAACCAACCGAAAGGAGGCTACGACCCCCTTTCCTTGCCCTGTCCTTCCACCCTGAAATATAAGTGTATACCAAATGTCACTAGCATAATCATTGCCAGTGTCACTGTCATTGTCATTGTCTCATCAACTTGTAACCTGTCATTGTATCCAACTTGGCACTGTCACTATATCATCAACCTATAACATGTATCATCGACCTATAACCTATGTCATTGACCTATAACCTGTACCATCAACCTGTGATATACAAAAATCTGTACCATATCATCCATCAACTATGTACCAACCTATGCATCAATGTATAAACCATATTGTAATAAAATCATGTACCATGTAACATCAATGACATACCAAGAAAGTGCCTCAAGCCAATATCACCAAGATGTACCTCTAATAAAGAGCCATAACATCCATAAAGAAAATACCAAAAATAAGTCTCAAGCATATATCACCTCAACCATAACATCCCTATGCCCAAGAGACCTCCAAGATACGCCTTAAGCATATGCCATACCATACATGAATCAAGCCTAAAAGATATACATGTAAAACATACCTTTACTCATGAAGCCTATAGCATACCATCTCAGACTTTATCACAAACATGTTGTACCTTCAAACCTTGTTGCAACCTGAACCTAGTTTTCCTCCTCATATATGTCTTTTCCTCATGGGACCAAGACCTGATGTCTAGCGGGGCTTCACATGACAATCCCTATGCAACCCACGGGGATGCCTTGTAGGACACTAGTAGTGTGACCCACGGGGTTCAAATAAACTAAGGTTTCCTTAGAAAAATTCACTCTCCTTTGCAACCCCGAAATTCCCACACTTCTCACTTGTCGCTCCTCATATTTCATCATCGAAAACTTGCCAAATAAATCACTAGTTCACTAGAATATGTTCAATAGAATAAGTGAGTGAATGTATGTGTGAATGACTCTTTGAAGTGTATTTATAATTTTTTTGGGTAACCTATTTCCTTAATATTAGGGGCTTCTTGACTTTCTTGTTACAACTACTTTACCCTTTCATTAAAGACTTGTAACCAATTAGGGGCTTCTTGACCATTCTTTGGGGCTTCTAACTTCATGAGGCCATAACTCCTCAACCATGGGGAACTACATGGCATACCACATATCACCGCAAACGACATGACAAGGATTATCCATCCATGAGTGAGTTACCTGCATTTACACCATCCTTCATGACCTTTTTCCTTGATCAACTATGGTTTCCATAACCATACCTTTGGGGCTATCAAACTTCTTCAAGGGTTGACATAAATGACAACCAATATTTCAGAAACAACATCATTACCCCTTTATCATAATTGTTATAATAATTCATTGTCATGATCACTATTGTAAATTTTGACCTCATAATAAGAATGTGATTTCTCCAAGGTTGGGATTGATAATCCTTGTTTCATTTTCCTTGGCTAGACATTGTGTGTTTTGTATTAATAGTTGGACTCCTCTTTTCGAATGATCCCTAGTTTGATATTTATTTGAGACTCATGTGTGACCTAATAATTATACCCTTTATGGTGATTTAATTAGCATCAATGTTCTTGATAGTGACTATATATCATGGGTACTATGATGATGTAGCATTGGTATTATTGATGATGTAACATTGATATTCTTGATGATAATTATGTAACAATGGTACTCTTGATAATAATTAGGTAGTGTTGGTGATTACAATGATGATGATTTAGCATGTTTGGTCCTTATAATATATGTGAACTTATTATTGATATTCTTGATGTTATGATGTTATGATGTTATTGATTTATGATGATAATGTTGCATATGCATTGGTATTTTGGGAATACCAATCTATTACAAGGTGAGATGCCATTGGAAAGACATGGAAATGCACTCAAAGAAAATACTTATGACTTAATGAAGAAAATTTATGTGATTTGAACCATTTTTATTCAAGAACCTATGATTTATATTACGTACTTGGTTGAGTAAAATTGTTGGTTTCTCTAATATTCTATGTGTGGATGAAGGGGTTGGGATTCTACCTGACCAACAAGGGGTGATTATGCTTAGATTGTGCCTGGATCCTTGTACCATTCTTTAGGCTCAAAATTTGCAGGATGTCATTGCTTCATGTGATTGCGATCACCATGGGATAAAGGTGGTAGTAAGATCTTTACAAAGCAGGATGCCATTGCCATGTGTTATCACAATCAGCAAGGGTTGAAGGATGAAATAATATATTTTCTCAAGGGAACACTAGTGACAAGGGTCTAGATGGCAGTAAGACCCATGCACATCATAATCTCATGAGGTTTGGTAGTGTTACAAGTCCAAGAACCTCTCCACCACATTGAGGTTAATCAACTGCAAATATGATCAATGATAATATTTTGTGATCCATGTGAATTAATTGTAGAGGATGCCACTACCGAATATGGTTGTGATCACCAAAGTCAATAATGTGTAATGTCTTGGTTTTGACACTTTGGAAATCTCAAAATTGTTCTTGTATATATTTAAATTATTTGATTTTTTTACTATGCCTTATTCACACCATGAGCTAAACATACCATGATGATTTTGAATACTTGTAAACATTATTTTTTTGTAATTAATAAAAGAACCAAGACTAACTGAGCATGAGTGCTTAAAGGGCCTATGATATCACAAGAGGGGAAATGTGAACAAGTGTAGGGGAATTTTATATGCATAGTTACCTATTTATTTCTTCCTACCCACCTTGCCATTATTTTAATCTTCACTCTTTTATGATGTTGATGTTGAACCTAGCCTATAGTTTAATAGGAAGCATGAGAAGTGGATGCAACCATCTCCTAGATCTAGGAAACCACCTCCTACATTCTAGAAGCGTGTTCCCCATACATTCTTGGAACTAAGAAGAGTTAGATTAAGACTATTTTTCCACCTTTCACTCATAACAAAAGAGAAAATTCAAATGGAAAAAGAGGGGTTGTTTCTAAGGAAGCATAAAGAAGAGAAAAGGGGAGTTTTTGATGAAAAAAGAGAGTTTACATACTATGGTGTTGAGGAGATCATGAAAGAAATCCATCAAAGGCTTGAGAAGAAGAGGAAAATTGAGGAATCCATAGAGAATATGAAGGAATATTGTATAGCATTAGAGGCCAAGTTGATTTAAAAGAAAACTTTGTTATTCCAAGATAAATCTGATCATAAAATTATCCAAGAACCAAGAAAATGTTATTGGAGTTCAATCTAAAAATGGACGAGATTTGTAGTTTCTATACACACACTAATGATAATTGGAGGGAAGAGAAATTTTGAGGGACTATTGAGCAGAGAAATAAGTTCCTTCCTTGTGTTTTGTGGGGCATGTATTGTGAGTGCCAAAGTTGGTCTGATTGAAATATTGGTAAAATCACACAGCAGTGGGGTTGCTTGGTTGATCTTTCAAGTTTTTTGGGATTGAAATAACAACTTGAGAGAATCTTGACTTTTTTTTCTTCGCCCTAGTGGTCTCATAGCCTGGCTAAGGGGTGGTGTCCACATAGGACTACCTATGGTTGGGTGGAAAATTGGTCTATCTCAGTCAGTTGCTTGGAATCCATTGTTTGGAAAAGATAAACGTATCTTCTTTCTTTAAATATTTATACTATGTGATTATTGCAATTCCAATATGTATATGGTTAAATGAAACAAATTTTCCTGTAGGATTGATGAATAAATTAGTATTATTTATGTATGAAGAAATATATAAGAAAATATTGTGTATTTTTAATTGTTTGGTAAAAGAATGGTGATGGGAAATGAATTCAATATACTAATAAATTAGTAATATGGAAAGGTATGACCCCTAGGAGTCTCTGTAATGATTTTCTAAGTAATTCCACTTGAAAATTTAAAATTGGGAATCTTTGTCTTGAATGTTACGTTCCCTAGAATGTTTTCATAGTGTTTAAAGGCAAAATTTTTAGCATGCACCCTTTTGAATGAGTTGGAAGGGTTCTTTCATGTAAAATACTTGTCTTTCTCAACCCTCAAACAATGGTTTAATATGGATGATTTTATGTAGCTTTGGAAAAACAAATTCTTGAGTTTTTGGGCATGCATGTAAAGTTATGCATACAATGGTATGGTTGTATCTTAAAATCGGTGAACTGAGCTAATGCAATTTTTGAAAGAGGGAAGCCTTACATTGGAATTGACACACTTGTCAATAATATCAAATACCCATATCATGCTTTAAAAGATATAGGTTGTTTATCATACCTGTAGAATTTGCTATGGATCCATAAGGGTGTTGCTACAAAATGCCTATATACAATGATTTGACTATAAATAAAAATATATGGTCTGGGTCAACGTGGTGTTTGGTAGACAATAGCCTTCTATTGATATAAAAACATGCACCAAAACATCAAATACCTAGATTGTAATTTCAAAGATATGTGATGTTTATTATATCGGTAGCAATTGTTACATATCACCTATAGTAATTGTTATGGATTGCTTGTAGCAGTTGCTACAAATCTAATAGTTGCTACAAATATGTTGTAGATAATGTTTTAAATTTTACAGTGGTTGTAGATCTTCCATGAGAGTGAATAACCCCTCTAATTGGTAGATTCCATGTGATTATTGACTTAAGTCTATTTGATGAACTTTGGAAATGGATTTGACATACAAAACAAATAAATATACTTACAATGATTTGGAATGTCATCAGTTCATAAGTGTTATCATCTTGTAAATAGTTCACGTGGAACATTTTTGAATGCTAGTTTATAATTGGTTTGAAATCTGGAAAGTTGACTAGTGTGCATTAGTGAGTTCTAATGCCAAACTCCAATATTATATTTAAGAGGAAGGGCTTCCAAAATGATTTGTATTGTGGAAATTTTATTTAGATACCATTTTTATCAATGAAACTTTTATACTAGAAAAACCTACTTTTGTTGTTGATATGAAGGGTAAGATCCTTGCACCCAGAACCTATGGGTATGGGACATAATTATCTATAGAAAGAATGGTCATGGGCTCTGAATTTTCTCACCTCATTGAGCTTGAGTCCAGCCTTATTGATGAGAGATTGGTTCATGCAGTCTAGAGCATAACTATTTCAACATTTGGGCTTATATGAGTTAAAGGTTACAAGTACCTTACATTTAGGTGTTTAATCATTAGTTATATTGATTGATAGTATAGTTATATATTATTTATGGGCCAATGGTGTGCCCCTTTATCTTGTCTACTTTCTATATATACTTTTGAAGTAACACTTTTAAGACTTGGCTTCAAAGGATCGTAGCCTTTGTTAGAGGGGGAGGAATGTGACACCCCTCATGCATTATGCCTGAATTAGATGGTTGCGGGAGATGGTGTTTTGGAATCATCGTCCCCTTGATTGGATTGTTAGTGATAATTGATTATGTTAGAATTATATGCTTGTGTTACTTATGGATGAAGGGTACTAATGATATGTATATGTATTGTAGTTGGTATGATATATTTGTTATGCTTCATGATTATATTGCATATGTATTAGTTTTAGTGAACTAGCATGTGACAAGTTGAAACATTGATGATAGATGAGGAAATCATGTCCAAAGCTATGACTCATGATCGAATGAGGAAGACCACCTTGATTTGGTGTTAGGAATCCTTTGGGATGGGAAAAAACTTGAAATTGACCATCAAAGTAAACTAAAATGGAAAGGGGAAAATAAATAAAGTGCTCCCTCATAAGTCTAACTTCATCCTAGATGAGTTAGTTGGGGGAAGGGGAAAGTGGTTACACTTGATAACCACTTGAGAAAGTATTTAAAAGAGGAAGTCTCCTTTAAGAAGGGATAGCCTTGAGGGGATCTTATGGTGATTTATGTGATTATGGTTTATGGGTCCTTGGACACTACTGCCGAAGGTATAAAAGTGGTAATAATATCCTTCTAGGACAAAGGAAGTCACCATTATCGAGGGAATTTTCCTAAAGGGCTGTAAAGTAGTAGTAAGACCCTTGTTGATTTATTCTTAGTGAGATTTACATACCTTAGTTGTTATCTTCATTGAGGCATGAGCCCTACTCGAGAGGTACTTGATTGAATAAGGCATTTTCATTTGTGGGGAAGAACAACCACCTTGGATACGTTTTCCCCTTGGAATCAAACCAATTGTGGAACTTTGTTGAGGATCAACGATTTGAATCTAAAAAGATAAGGACCTCAAGTACTATGTGATATTTTCTGTGAGTTTATTATGATGTTTCATTGTATATGTGATTAATGAGAACATGTTCCGTTATTTTATGGTGATCTTCCTATTTCTGATTTGTTAATGTAGTTCCTTTGCTCTGTTTTCTCACAGATTACTATACTTTGAGCTCAAGGAAAAAAAATGGTTGTATTGCATAGTGATGCCCTCTTGCATTGTTTTTCCTACACCAGTTTTCGATTTCATCAACTTCACTTTCTACAATGTATTGGCCTTCTAATAAAAAATTTGATCATTGTCATACCTATTAACAAATCATCCCCTTGGAATCGAGTTGTCCCTTAGAGCCCTTCCTATTGATTTTTTAAGTTCAACAACCCTAATTCCCTTGATATGTACCCAACATACTCCAAGGATCATGTTTTACCAAGTTTCCAAGTGCCAACAATTCTATTTTCTTGGTGCTTATCTTTCTTTAATAGAAAGACGATGGCTACCTGCTAGTTTCTCTTAAAGTCATTGTCTACTTAATTCTAGTGTGATCGTACTTCTCTCAAATAGTTTTTTGTTCCTATATAAACTTGGACATAATATGATTCTCGGATTTACCATAAGATAAAATTCAATTCCCAAAGTCCCCTAGACAATTTTAGGTGCCTAGAGTGGTCAACAAACACCTAATTTCAAGTGGATTTCTTCCTTTGGGTCTTACACATGGCTTTGTCTTGCATATCTAACCCCTATTGTGTTGCATTATGCACTATTGTCTTAGCGAGGGAATTCTATATCCATTTGAACAATGCATGTTTCCATACATACACATCTTCAAAGAATAGACCAAAGCCAAGAAAGATACCCTACCTATGTTGTTTACCTATTGTCATTCTTTCTATTTTTGTCTTGGTTTTTCCCTTGATTTGAATTTTATCCTTTGTTTGATCTATCCAATTATTTTGTTCATAGAGGTGTTGTTTCTACTTTATGCTTAGACCAAACACATGTCCTATCGATGAATTTACCCTTCAAATCTTGCAACAATTGACAATTGTGTTAAGCCTCACCCATTGTCCTTGGCATGCCCCCCCAGAACTCATTTTTAGCAAGTTCAAGTCATGGTGTCATAAAACACAAAAAAAGTGTCTACGAGTCCAATCAAAATGATTTATAAATCACTTACTAGCGAATAAGTGCCCACAAGTTTGTCTAGAATGCCCCCCAAAATATTAAACCACTTAGCCATGCACACCTCGAACATAATTGCAACCACTAAGGAAAGCACTTCACACTACTAAATCACATATTTTTACAAATCAACCATATATGCATTTCATGAATAAAGCATACCATTTCCCATTCATCATCATAATAATACATAAAATAATGTCACAAGGAAACAATTGCTCACAACGGAGGGAAAACCCACTTTGAAATGTCTTCATTGTAGAGAAATATATTAAAATAAATGTTTAATGATAGAACCATTCAAATAAGAATCTTTGTCCCCAATTGTATATTGTTCACAAAAGGAGAGGAGGAGGTTGAATGAGTACAAATAATTATCTCACAACCAATCAATCATTATATTAGTAGGGATCACACTTCTATTAACATAATGACCTACAAGGAAATTTTGAAGTCATAAAAACATGATAAGAGAGGAAATTGCTATGCAAGAGCCTATGATTTGGATTTTGTACTTGGTTGAGAAGAATTATTGGTTTCTCTAATCTTGTCTGTGTGGATGAAGGGGTTGGAGTGTTCCTGACCAATCATGGGTAGTTATTCTTAGATTGTGCATGGCTCCTTGTACCATTTTTTGGGCCCAAAATTTGTAGTACACCACCACTGTGTGTGATTGTGATCACCATGGGCTAAAGGTGGTAGTAAGATATTTGCAGAGCAAGAAGATATTTACATGTGTTATTGTGATCACCAAGGTTGAAGGTGGTAGTAATATTTTTTCTCGAGAGGGGCACCGCTATCAAGGGGCTGAAGGTGGTAGTAATACACATGCTTTCCATAATCTCATGAGTTTTGGTAGTGTTGCAAGTCCAAGAGCCTCTCCACCACAACAAGGTTGATCGAGTGCAAATCTAATTAGTAATAATCTTTTGTGATCCATGTGAGTTAATTGTAGAGGACACCACTACTGAGTATGGTTGTGATCACCAAAGGCAAGAGTGGTAGAAATATCCCAACCTATAGGTATGGGACTGAATTATATGTAGAAAGAATGGTCATGGGCTTTAAGTTTCCTCACCTCATTGAGCTTGAGTCCTACCCTATTGATTAAACATTTGTCTATGGAGTCTAGAGCGCAACTGGCTCAACACTTGGGCTTATATGAGCTAAAGGTTACAAGTACCTTGCATTTAAGTATTTAATTGTTGGTTATATTGCTTGATAGTATAATTATATCTTATTTATGGGCATATGGTGTGCCCCTTTATCTTGTGTACTTGTTATATATACTTTTGAAGTAACACTTTGATGCCCCGACTTTGAAGGGAAGTAGCCCTTGTTAGAAGGGGAGGATTGTGACACCCCTTATGCATTATGCTTGAGTATGATGGTTGCAAGAGATGTGTTTTGGTCTCATCATCCTGTTGATTGGTTTGTGAGTGATGATTGATTATGTTAGACTTATTTGATTGTGTTACTCATGGATGAAGGGTACTAATGACATGTATATGCATTGTAATTGATATGATATATTGTTATGCTTCAAGATGATAATGCATATGCATTGGTTTTAGTGAACTAACTTGTGACGGGTTGAGACATTGATGATGGACGGGGGAATAATGTCCAAGGTTATGGCTCATGATCCAATGAGGAAGACCACCTTAATTTTGTGTTAGGAATCCTTTGGAAAGGAAAAAGACTTGAAAGTGACCATTGAAGTAAACTAGAACGAAAAGGGGAAAATGAAATAAGTTGTAATTTACTTTTACCTTCCCTAGGACACTTCTAAATTCACTTATAAGTTTAATTTCTCCCTAGATGAGTTAGTTGGGGGAAGGGTAAAGTGGTCACACTTGACAACCACTTGAGAAAGTTTTAAAAAGGGGAGATCTCCTTTCCAAAGGAGAACCTTGAGGGGAACTTATGGTGATTTATGTTATTATGGTTCATGGGTCCTTGGGACACCATTTTCAAGGGGTTGAAAGTGGTAATAAGATCCTTGCAGGACAAAGGGAGGCACCACTTTCAAGGGAATTTTGTTGAGGGGTTGTAAAGTGGTAGTAAGACCCATGTCAACTTCACTTTCTACAAATTCCTATCCTTTAAATCACAATTTTTATCATTGTCATCCCTACTAACAAATCATCCACTTGGAATCATTTTATGCCTTAGAGCCCTTACCCTACTTCCCCCAATATGTCCCCAACGTACTCCAAGAATCATTTTTTATCATTGAAGTTATTTGCATAAGTTTTCAAGTGGAAACAAATCTACTTTCCTGGTGCTCAACTTTCTTTAATAGCAAGTAGATGTCTACCTACTAGTTTCCCTTAAGGTCATTATCTACTTAAGTCCAATGTGATCCTACTTCTCTCAAATAGCTTCTGGTGCATATAGTCTCCTAGACATCATTCAATGCCTAGATTTCCCATAAGACAACATTTAATGCCTAGAGTCCCCTAGACAATTTTAGGTGCCTAGAGTACTCAACAAACACCTAATTCCAAGTAGACTTGTTACTTTGGGTCTTACACCTAACTTTTCCGAGCGTATCTAATCCCCATTGTGTTGCATTGTGCACTATTGTCTTAGATAGGGACTTCCATCTCCATTTGAACAATGTATGTTTCCATACCTACACATCTTCAAAGAATATGCCAAAACAAGGAAATATACCCTACCTATCTCATTTACCTCTGGTCATTCTTTCCCTTCTTGTCTTGGTTTTTCCCTCGATTTGAATTTTTTCCTTTGTTTGATCTGTCCAATTATTTTGTTTGTAGAGTTCCCCTTTCTACTTTATGCTCAGACCCAAGACATGTCCTCCTTATGTCTTTACCCTTCAAAGCTTGCAACAATCAGAAACTATGTTAAGTCTCACTCATTGTCCTTGGCATGCCCCCCAGAACTCATTTTTAGCAATTTCAAGCCGTGGTGTCATAAAACACAACCAAATGTCTATGAGTCCAATCAAAATGATTTAGAAATATTTACTGGCAAATAAGTGCCCACAAGTTTGTCTAGAATGCTCCCCAAAATATTGAACCACTTAGTCATGCGCACCTCGAACATAACTGCAACCACTAAGGAAAGCACTTAACGCTATTAAATCACATATTTTTACTAATCAAATAGATATGCATTTCATGAATAAAACATTACCATTTCCCATTCATCATCATAATATTACATAAAATAATGTCGCAAGGAAACAATTGCTCACAACTGAGGGAAAACCCACTTTGAATTGTCTTCATTGTAGAGCAAAAAAAAATGTTTATTGATAGAACCATTCAAATAAGCATCTTCGTCCCCAATTGAATATTGTTCACAAAAGGAGAGGAGGAGGTTGAACGAGTACACATATTTATCTCACAACCAATCAACCATTATATTAGTGGGGGTCACACTTCCATTAACATGATGACCTACAAGGAAATTTTGAAGTCATAATAACATGATAAGAGAGGAAATTGTTATGCAAGAACCTGTGATTTGGATTTTGTACTTGGTTGAGCAGAATTATTAGTTTCCCTAATCTTTTCTCTGTGGATAAACGGGTTGGGAGTGTACCTAACCAATCATGGGTAATTATTCTCATATTGTGCCTAGCTCCTTATACCATTTTTTGGGCCCAAAATTTGTAGGACTAGTGCTATGTGTGATTGTGATCACCATGGGCTAAAGGTGGGAGTAAGATCTTTGCAGAGTAGGAAGCCATTGCCATGTGTTATTGTGATCACCAAGGGTTGAAGGTGGTAGTAATATCTTTGCTCAAGGGGAGCACCACTATCAAGGGGTTGAAGGTGGTAGTAAGACCCCTACTTGCCATAATCTCATGAGCTTTGGTGGCGTTGCAAGTCCAAGAGCCTCTCCACCACACTAAGGTTGATCAATTGCAAATATGATTAGAGATAATCTTGTGTGATCCATGTGAGTTAATTGTAGAGGGCGCAACTACTAAGTATGGTTGTGATCAACAAAGGAAAGAGTGGTAGTAAGATCCCTACACCCCATAGCCTATAGGTATGGGACTGAGTTATATGTAGAAAGAATGGTCATGGGCTCTAAGTTTCCTCACCTCATTGAGCTTGAGTCCTACCCTATTGATTAAATATTGGTTTGTGGGGTCTAGAGCACAACTGGCTCATCACTTGAGCTTATATGAGCCAAAGGTTACAAGTACCTTGCATTTTAGTATTTAATTGTTGGTTATATTGATTGATAGTATACTTTTATCTTATTTGTGGGCCCATGGTGTGCCCCTTTATTTGTGTACTTGTTATATATACTTTTGAAGTAGCACATTGATGCATTGACTTCAAAGGGCGACAACCCTTGTTAGAAGGGGAGGATTGTGACACCCCTTATGCATTATGCTTGAGTACGATGGTTGCGAGAGATGGTGTTTTGGGCTCATTATCCCCTTGCTTGGTTTGTTAGCGATTATTGATTATGTTAGACTTATATGATTGTGATACTTATGGATGAAGGGTACTAATGACATGTATATGCATTGCAATTGGTATGATATCTTGTTATGCTTCATGATGATAATGCAAATACATTGGTTTTAGTGGACTAACTTGTGACAGGTTGAGACATTGATGATGGATGGGGGAATAATGTCCAAGGCTATGGCTCATGGTCCAATGACAAAGACCACCTTAATTTCATGTTAGGAAGCCTTTGGAAAGGGAAAAGACTTGAAAGTGACCATCAATGTAAACTAGAATGAAAAGGGGAAAATGAAATAAGTTGTAATTTTCTTTTACCTTCCCTAGGACACTTGTAAACTCCCTCACAAGTCTAATTTCACCCTAGATGAGTTAGTTGGGGGAAAGGTAAAGTGGTTACACTTGATAACCACTTGAGAAAGTTTTAAAAATGGGAGATCTCCTTTGAGAAGGAGAGCCTTGAGGGGAACTTATGGTTATTTATGTTATTATGGTTCATGGGTCCTTAGGACACCATTGTCGAGGGGTTGAAAGTCGTAATAAGGTCCTTCCAGGACAAAGGGGGGCACCACTGTCAAGGGAATTTTGTTGAGGGGTTGTAAAGTGGTAGTGAGACCCCTGTTGAGTTATTCGTAGTCACCCTAGTCCTTATCTTCATTAGGACATGAACCCTACTCGAGGCACTTGTCTGAATAAAGAATTTACATTAGTAGGAGGGAACGATCTCCTTGGATGTGTTTTCTCCTTGGCATCAGACCGACTGTGGAACTTTATTATGGAACAACCCTTCAAATCTGCTTAGCTAGGGACCTTAGGTACTATGTGATATTTATGTGAGTTGATTATAATGTATCATTGTATATGTGACTAATGAGAACCTATTGCATTGTTTTAGGGTGATCTACATGTTTATGATTTTTTAGTATAGTGAATTTTCTTTTTTTGCATATGGATTACTAGACCCTAAGCCCAAGGAGAAAAAATTGTTGTATTACATAGTAATTCTTACTTGCGTTGTTTCACCTACACCAATTTTCAAGTTCATCAACTTCACTTTCTAGAATGTCGTGGCCTTTTAATAACAATTTTGATCAATTTCATCCTTGCTAACAAATCATCCACTTGGAATCGGTTTATCCCTTAGATCCCCTACCCTACTTCCCCTGATAAACTCCAAGGATCATTTTTTATCATTGGAGTTCTTTGCGTAAGTTTTCAAGTGCCAACAATTCTAGTTTCCTAGTGCTCAACTTTCTCTAAGAGCAAGTAGATGTCTACCTACTAGTTTCCCTGGATCATTGTCTACACAATTCCAATGTGATCGTACTTCTCTCAAATAGCTTTTGGTGCCTATAGTCTCCTAGATATTGTTCAATGCCTAGATTTCTCATAAGACAACATTCAATGCCTAGAGTTCCCTAGACAATTTTAGGTGACTAGAATGCTCAAAAAGCACCCAATTCCAAGTGGACTTATTACTTTGGGTCTTACACCTCACTTTACCTAGTGTATCTAACCCCTATTGTGTTGCATTGTTAACTATTGTCTTAGATAGGGACTTCCATCTCCATTTGAACTCTATATGTTTCCATACCTACACATCTTCAAAGAATATGCCAAAGCAAGGAAAGATACCCTACCTATCTTGTTTACCTCTGGTCATTCTTTCCCTTATTGTCTTGGTTTTTCCCTCCATTTGACTTTTGTCATTTCTGTGATCTGTCCAATTATTTTGTTTGTAGAGGTTCCCTTTCTACTTTATTCTTAGACCCAAGACATATCCTCCTGATGTCTTTACCCTTCAAAGCTTGCGACAATTGGAAACCGTGTTAAGTCTCACCCATTGTCCTTGGCATGCCACTCGTAACTCATTTTTAGCAAGTTCAAGTCGTTATGCCATAAAACACAACAAAATGTCTACGAGTCCAACCAAAATTTAGAAATCACTTACTAGCAAATAAGTGCCCACAAGTTTGTCTAGAATGCCCCCCAAAATATTGAACCACTTAGTCATGCGCACCTTGAACGTAATTGCAACCACTAAGGAAAGCACTTAACACTACCAAATCACATATTTTTACTAATCAACCACATATGCATTTCATGAATAAAACATTGCCATTGCCCATTCATCATCATAATAATACACAAAATAATGTCACAAGGAAACAATTGCTCACAATCGAGGGAAAACCCACTTTGAAATGTCTTCATTGTAGAGAAATATATTAAAATAAATATTTATTGATAAAACCATTCAAATAAGCATCTTTATCCTCAATTATATATTGTTCACAAAAGGAAAAGAGGAGGTTGAATGAGTACACATATTTATCTCACAACCAATCGACCATTATATTAGTAGAGGTCAACACCTATTAACATAATGATCTAAAAGGAAATTTTGAAATCATAAAAACAAAACATGATAAGAAAGGAGATTGTATGGTAATAAAGCTGTACATAGTTGATTGATAAGTCATCTTGACATGACCTCAAGAGCTAGAACATGGATACAGTTGACATGAAATTATTCTTTGCATCTCACCAACCTATCCCATAGGTTCCTAATTGGATGACGAGGTAATGGCCACTTGGCATATGCATTTCACTTTGCTGCATGCTTCCAGTAGAAATAGCTTTAAAATTATTAATTTAATGGAATATGAAACGCCACCATTCACATAATTATGAAGAAAATAAGCAAGAGATAAGAAGATAAAGAAATCACTCTGAAAGGCAAAGTGGCAAAATGATATTAAATGTTCGAGTAGATATTCGGTTGTTTTTTCTTCCTCTTTTTGACTTTGAGCTGTTTTAGTGGAGGTGTTGGACGGCATTAGTGGATGCATGTTAGGAGCAATTATTGAAACACAACTAATCCTGAATAGTATCTAAGCAATCAATGAAGGGAAAAATAACAACTTAGTGAAATCAAACAATGTACGTATACAGAGTAAATACTGTATTTACTGCATTTGACTATATATACAGAGTGCATATTTCAATAGAGTAGTAGGACTATCCATCTCTGAGAAAACTAAAAATGAAGTTGCAGCTGGTGAGATTTAACTTACATTGATCCACAAAGTCACAAAAATATTTGAAAACAGAAACATTTATTATATTTCAGTAAACTGTTCAAGGATATACTTGACATACAAAGAGGGTATATCAGCTTTCACAAGACAGTGATACCGATGATTAGAAAAAGGAAATAAGATTCAGGTACTTATTGAACGAATCAGGAGTCAGTCTGAGCTAAAGGATATGCACATACTTCATTCACCAGATAGAGAGAAGGCTTGGAATTTGTATAATTATAGGTCAACTTCAACCTTCTTCTCCAGTAAGTTAATGCAGAGAAAGAGCTGAATTCATGAAAGCCCGTCTTCATTGATGCAAGGAACAGCCATGGCATCGAATTCCAGAACGCATGCCAAGATTGGATATGATAAACTCCTCCACATGCAATTTTTATATGATTGCATAAGTCAGCAGAGATTTCAAGCAAAGGAAAAAATATGATGTCGATCTCGAGGCCAAATTAGGACTCCTAGACAGGAGAATGAATAAAAGAATTGAGCTTTCAACACTACCCTGTGCAGCTAGCATATTTGTACCCCTGTTGCTAGCTCACGGAGTGACTGAATCTAAATCCACCAACATGTGAATTTAAGGATCTATGCCACCTGAATTTGAGTAGACCCTGTATACAGTACATGAAAACTGTTAAAAAAAATAAAGAAATAAGGACCTTATCCATCTAACAAGACCTGTAGTTCACACTTCCAACCAAGGTCTAGCCCTGTTCTGGATTAGATCTTGCACATTATCCATTCCATTTTTACTGCCAAGCTTGCTCTCTGCTTCATCCTCTTGAGTTAAATGATTAGTGTGGCCTTTGTACATAAACAATCCCTGTTTTTGGTTTCGTGCTATCCACCAAGGTTGAATGTAAGAAGGGCTAACTTTGTTGACAGGATCAGCATCAGCAGGTCTAAGTGAATTCACAACACTGCTACCGAGAAAAGTGGAACGAATGTTATTGCTAACCTGAATACCATTATCATCTTCTACAGGTGCAGGCATATTCAAATCTAGCAGCTCTTCTTTTACAGTAGGCTTCAGCTCTGCTTGCTGCTTAGTGCTAGTGACAGTACTAGAAGCTTCAGAAACTATCAAATGACACCTCTTGTGTCCTCCAAGAGCTTGACCAGATGTAAAAATCCTGTGACAAATAGAGCACTCATGTACCCTGGGTAGCTTTTTAGAAGCAGATGGGGTTTCAGCAATTTCTTCTTTTCTTTCATTGCCAGAGTCTTTAACCTGATATTTGCGGGGAGGCTTGCAGAAATCATCGGATAAATGATGATCAGCTCCAGAAAGTAGTTCCTCATCCATAATTTCCTCTTCCAATGTCTCGTTCTCCTCATGCACAGTTATTCTTGCAAAGCAGCCTTTCACTTTCTTATGGCTTGCTCTGTGACCACCTAGAGCTTGATATGTATGGAAAAACTTCCTACAAGTTTTGCACTCGTACTTGGGTACTTTCTTACATGCATCCTTGACATAAGCTTCAGATTCAAGCTTCTCAACACCATCAATACTAACTCCCTTCACCTTTACTCTGCTGGTGCTGCTTTTCCGAAACTCTGATGCAATATCTTCTTCAGTACTGGGAATCTTTAAGTCTGCAGATCCCGATGTAGCAGAGTAAGCAGCACCTCCTTGGGATCCATCAAGGTTTCTTGTTCCCTGAAAGCAACTTCCATTAGCAAGCATCATAAGGCAATTGGCCATGTCTTCTTCTTCATTGTTTTGTTCAGAATTCTTGGGCTGAGTATGATTATGTGCTGATCTTGGACGCTTCGATCTCTTCCCCTTCATCCACCTATGAAAACTGCTTTGATCTTCACCAGAAGCTGTCCCAGCATTCTCAGCCTCACTTCCACTATCCAAGGCTTCTTCCTCTGAGGAAGATTCCCAATTTTCTTTGGGATTTTCACCATAAGCAACCCAATTCTGCTTAGAATTTTCAGTGGCAATCTCCCAGTTTTCCTTGGGATCCTCATGCAAATTCTCAAGCTGCTGCTCCTCATCAGTGCAGTCTTTGTTCTGATGGGATCTCCACGCCCTATCCGAATGACACCTCATGTGCCCAAACAGAGCCTTCCAAGAAGAAAACTCTTTCCCACACTCCTCACACACTCTTGAATCCCTCAAAAATGTAGACCCAAATCTCTTAGCCCCAGACCCATCTGCTCCCCCAAAGGCAAAAGAGTAATCCTGATCTGCAAACCTCCAGCTTCGCTTCGGGTTCCTCCTCAAAGTGTACATAGAATTCAAGCCCTCTACCTCATCCTGCACACCTTCCTTGACAGAATCACCACAACTCCTACCGGGCTCCTTCACCTTCCCCTTCTCAAACTCCTCTTCTAAACCACCACCCTTAATTGCACCCAATTCAGCCCCATGTACTCTCATGTGACCACCCAGAGCCCGCCCACAAGCAAATCTCCTCTTGCAAACTCTACAAAAATGCTTCAAGCTCTCCTCAAACTCCTCAGACCCTTTACACCCAACACCATTATCAATCCTCACAGCTTCCATACTCACCACATAATCCTTTGCAGCAGTCATCCAATTCAAACCAAAAAAACAACAAAATCCAAAACCAACACTAGAAATCCAATCTTCCCACTCCTTCTAGATAACTAAACAGAAAAATAAACAAACCCAAGTGATGAAAGCTAACCTGTGAGCATGTGGGTAGATCCAGAACGAACAACCTTACACCAAATTTCTATGCCAAACCGCCATGTGAACCACCAGCAAATTTCTACTCGATGCATGCGTTTCTGTCAACTGCCCAAGATCATATATTTCCTACTAAGCCAAGCATAGACCCGCCAGCCAGAAAGGATTTCCCCATGTGTAGGATTTCCCTATGCGGGAATCGGGAAATCCCCCCTCCCCCAATTGAAAAACAGCACTGCCTCTCCGTAGGACTTGTTCTACTTGTACTAGAACTCGATACGACCTCGGCTTCTCGTGGGTCCACGTTCAAGATCATTCCTAATTTGTGATATATATTTTGTGTGTGTATATCATATCTGTGTGTATATATCAGTATCTGCGATCCAGCGTTATTACTATTATTGTATGCTATTGATGAATGGGATTTAAGATTATTATTGTTATTCAATTTCACGATTTGCAGACGGTAGAGATAGAGCATGTGGGCAGTTACCAAACCGAAATTTCCGTGCTATGAAACCTTTTTTCAGTCTTAGTTTGTTCTCCCTCCTTTCTGCTCCTCTGGCGTGATACTTCCGCTTCTTCTCGCTTACGTAAAACTAATCACGCCACCGCCGAGGAGGGGAGGAAGGTCGCTCTCTTCCTATATTTCATATTAATTTTACTTTTTTTAATCATAACAACAACTACTTCGCATATCTACTCCTCTCCTCTTTACCTTACCTTAACCTTCCAACTTTCCCCAACGACTCACGAGCCAACTTTTCTACTCTACTGATTCTACTCAACACTCCTACTATATTCTACTCAACTCTCTATTCATCATGACGCATCATACATCCCTCACATTCACTTCACTTCACACTTATTCTTGCTCCTTCTAAGTCTTCTATCCACTCACTCAATCTCATTCCTCCTCACTTACTCCCACTGTCTATGATGGGTCTAGTTTGTCTTGCAATCCACATATATTAGTTATTTTTTTGGTGATTTTATCTTTCAACAATGAATAATCATATTCTCGATTAAAAAAATAAGCAAGAGGATAAAGATTATTGAATGCAATTTTAAATAGTACATGAATACAGTTGTAGATCTCAAGCAATGTACCTTTGCCATAACTACACGTCACAATTTATAACAAATTTTACCAACATAATCCACATGAAATGTCATTGTTATGATAAGTGCGAAGGGTAAAACACCGACCATTTATGATTCTCATGGTACATTTGATCATTATTCTCTCTATAGGTCAAGGTAACATGGGAGTTGCATTTGACGATGTTTGTCCTCATTCAAAAAATATAAAGTGTTGTCACCCTAATTATAGTGTAATATTCAACATTTTAACCCTGTCAATGATGTATTGTCAGGTCAGTGAAAATGGGGCATTGATATTATCCCTACTAAGGTTTAAGCCTCACCAATGACATGCTTGGACTTGTGCTCGTGCTTATTGATGTACCTGCATTGAGCCAGATGTAAGCCCTAGGCACCTTTGGTATGAAGTAATCCAATTTGAATGTTGTTGGTTGCACTTTCTCCCAAATAAGGTACGACATGCTAGTTGCATCATAATAATTGGAGGCCAACCAACAAAAATGAACAATATAACCTTGCAAAATTAAGATCCAAGGTTAGATATTCAACTTGTAACTCTTTATCTGAGTCTAAATGTTTAACCACAAATTTTCAACACCATAGGCCATTATCAACTTTGCTACTTGACAACATTTAGGGGTAATATTTTCTATGAATCTCGAGTTTAGGATGTTGTAAACTTATACATTGCAATTTTCTCCATTTTTTCTTCCTTGTTTCTATCCATTTGGCAGACTAGTTTGAAGTTAATGGAATCTCTAGCAATACTAATTGCATCACATCATCTAGCTTAGTTAAAGGTAATGGTTCCTTGACCTGGTCCAAATCATGCCTCCTCTTCACCCCATCAAAGCGGCAACAACACAGGGAAACTAGTGATGGAGAAGTTGACTCCTTAGTCATCACAAATCCATATCAATATTACCTCCCTTTAAAGGAGTTCATTGAGACATTTACCAAAGCTACAACCTCAAACTTTCTATGCATCCTTCTTTGGCGTGACCCATTCGGTATTCGTCGCTAAGTTTTTCCACTAATTAGACTTGTTATTATTATATATTTAGTTGAAGAAAAAAGATCCACCAAATACATGTGCTTGAAACATAATCTACATCAAAGAATAATATACTTGTAATCCAATAAATTCATCCAACAACAATTCTCATTCTCTAATACATTGTTTTCTAAAAGCTTTTACTCAAATTAGGTATATGTCGAGGTTAACACAATATCTATTCCTAAATTCAATAGATTTATACAAAACATTTTAATGGTCGAAAGAGACTCAAAAGACCAATATTAAAAAGAAAGACCCAACATTCCCAATTAACCCAAAACTTTTGACAACGACTCTGAATATGAATTAAAACCAAATCATTGTAATAATCTATTATATCTTAGTTAATTATAATGCTAACCTTGTTGCATGACCCCACCCACAAACTCATTATAAGAATGGAAAAAAATAAACATCATCAAAAAAATAAACTATACAAACAATATTTCAATACAAAATTCCAATTATATTGATGAAATCACCCTTCAATAATAGAACTTTGATCATGCTTAATCATAATATCAACATCATTAATTATATTACAAATGTGATAACAATTATCTCTATCCTCACTATTATATAAAATATAATAGTAATATACTCATTATATATATAGTAGTAATATACTCATTATATATCCACGTTGTTGTATGATAATACGATGGTAATATTAATTTCCACATAGAACCAAAAAGAAGTCAATGGCATGGGTGAATAAAATATGCACGGCATCTCATGGAAAGGGAAGTGAATGACCAAGGCATATGTGATGAAAAAAATATACTAAAAAGAAAAACAAATAATAATTTAATATAATTTTAAAGGTGGCTTAACCTATCCTCATTGAGCACCACCAATTGCTTGATGAGTTGTTTAAGAATTTTCACGGGGTGCCCCTTTGCTGGGCGGTGGAAATGGAATAACTTATAAGGAGGAAGATGTGGCTTCCCTACCTTAACACTAAGGTTGAGTTGTCATGTCATTTAATGCACAGAAAGCAAGCAGTGCATCCTCACATACAACTAAAAAGTGGAACTGCATTATATGGGGTCTGCCCCCCTTAACATCATGTGTTAGCGAAAGGCATAGATTCTCATATGTAGATTAAAGTTTATATTCTATTAAGAATCATTGCCTCGCATTTACAAATTATATGCCATGTGTAAATTGCACTTTAGGTTTACCTACTTATGGTGAGCTTGCCTCACTTGGTGTAGTCAACTTGCTTACTTAAAGCTCCCTTGCTTGCTTGTTCACCCACATCTCTCAGTTTGATCAACTCTGGGGACCGCTATCACATGATGTTGATGTTGTTATTAGTTGAAGTGAAGTGGTCGATTTGCTAAGTGATAACAATTAAATATATA
>ML807192.1:258421-286543 GCA_009831015.1 Picea engelmannii
GCTTACTTAAAGCTCCCTTGCTTGCTTGTTCACCCACATCTCTCAGTTTGATCAACTCTGGGGACCGCTATCACATGATGTTGATGTTGTTATTAGTTGAAGTGAAGTGGTCGATTTGCTAAGTGATAACAATTAAATATATACAGAGGAATATATGATGTAATAATTGGTGTGGCAATCTTGACTTGCACCTTGTAAAAACAATACTAGGTGTATGGATAATGCATAGAGTGTGTGGTTAGAGGAGGTTGGTTTCAAACACTCTAGTTGAAGTGTTAGGCAAACTCGTCTTCCCTATAATATTCCCTAGCTAATCCTACATGTCATATAATGAGACCTTAAAGTATTTATAACATGTGAAAGAAGAAAGTAAGGTATTCACATGCTCCAATCTTTGTCTTTCTTTCTCATATTACTTTAATATAATGATAATATTAAATTTTATTATTTTTTGTAAAGATAATAAGAGAATCACTTAAATAGTGGATTCACCTTTTTTGAGTAGATTCATCTTCATCTTTTTCTGAGAATAATTTAGTTAATAATATTGATATTATTGTTTATGGGTGAGTAAATGTATTAAAATAAATGAGACAAAGCAAAACTTCTTATTAGTCCCTGCCAAAGGCCAGGGACTAATAGCGATGAGTTCATCGTTGACTGGCTATTAGTTTAGGGTTGACTATAGATTTTTGATTTATTTCAAATCTGTAACATAGGAAATCAAAATACGTATTATTTTTAATAATAAAAAAAATATTTTTCTAACATTTGATTGGCTAATATCTTTCAACTGTTATTGCTGCCTTCACGTCATTCAATGTATTGAAAATTAATGGATTTGACAGTGTGGTCAACAAATTGTACTGGGAAGGGCAACCGACTATTAGTTTTATTTATTTATCTATGACGGGACATACGATTTGGCATCGATTCTGCTCGTGTTGCAGGGAGAGTCTTGATTGAAATGTTGATCTTTCAGATTTTATTGCAGGAAGATCCGAGGCCCTTGAGTTAATGACCATATTTTCATCTGTTTTATCTTATTTGGCGAGGAATACAGAACGTTTTACTTCAATTCTCTGTGTATTCGTGTGGCTTTTGCTTCAATTCTTCTGTGTATTTGTGTGGATTTTGCTGGGATTTTGAGTTCTGAAGATGGCTACTAGCGAAGGGAAGGCGATTGGAATCGATCTTGGAACAACTTACAGTTGAGAGGGTGTTTGGCAGCACGACAGAGTAGAAATAATTCCCAATGACGACTCCTTCCTATGTTGCTTTTACAGATACAGAGTGCCTAATTGGGGACGCTGCGAAGAATCAGGTGGCCATGAATCCCCAGAACACAGTCTTCGATGCTAAGAGATTGATCGGCAGGCGCTTCACCGATGCCTCTGTGCAGAGCGACATGAAACTCTGGCCCTTCAAGGTCTTGTTGTAATTAGAGTTTTTATCCTAGTTTTCATAATAACTCTGAGCAAATTTTTGGAACTATTTCAATACAAGGAAGATAGAGGATGTATATGAGAAATATATGATATAGGAGTTTTTAGTTCATCATGGAGAGCATAGGAGAAGACATTTGAAAGAGAAATCAGTGCCTTTCAACCCCTCATCGCAAGAATGATGAAATCGAAAAAGAGTGCATGAATCAATGGAGATTGACTTGTCAAAACACTTGTAAACATTCCAATGATTCAAACCTCAATCCCAACTCCTAAGAAAATGGACCTCTTCTTTGTGGAATGTAGTCTCATTGGGAACTTTATGTGGCTTTTGTTGAACCATTTTATTCTCAAGCAATGGTTGCATGACTACTAGGGACTCCTTATAGTTAGAATGATGGAATATTTCCTTTGTGGTAGAGGATATATCATCTACCTAACTTAAGGAAGACATGGATATAGTTTTTAAAAGTGGTCCATATTTTATGACCACCAGGGACCCCTCATAGTTGGAATGGTGTCATACTTATTGTATGGTAGAGTATATATTGTCTACCTAACTCAAGCAAGACATGGATCTATTTTTTAAAAGTGGTCCATATTTTATGGGTCCTAGAAGCTTGTATATGAAATGTTGGACCCTATACTTCAATTTGGAAGAGGAAATCCCAAAGATATTCCTATTTTGGTTACACTTATTATGATTGTTGTTAATATTTTAGGGTGATTCCAACTACTAGATTATCAAAAACAACATAGGGAAATATCTTCATAATGCAAATCTAAAGGAAAATCAATACACTTGAGCAATAATCTGCATGGAGGTATACTTGGAGAAGGGACTTCCCAACATTGTACAACTAAACTTGGATGGATGGTGTTATCTTCAAGGGATGGACTTTGAACAACTCTCATTCAAATACAATACATGCCATGAATAAAGTCATTTTGCAAAAAATTGTAAAAAACAACAACATATAACAATAACATAGCTTAGAAAATCCCAACAACCATACAAATGGTCCAAAATAGAAGAAGAAAGAGAAACACACACCAATCCAACTAGAAAAAAGGCCCCTTCGACTTCAAATCAATTTTGTCTTAAGCGAGGAGTGGTGGAGAGTTTAGAATAAATATGAGGAAATCCCAAGTGCTAGAGACAAGGAATATGGTTAGATTGAGAATGATGAAGTGAAGGATTCTGAGATGGGGGAGGAGGAATATTGACACACTATATTAGAGGATCCTTAAGTGAGGATGACCCTCAAAATTAGGAAAAAAAACATTTAGACAAAAAAGCAAGGGTGAGTCCCACAAATCATATGTTGGATTCATAATAGTCGCCCCCTCTCAGCACCCCACCACTCATAAGAGGCAAAAATCCGAAAAGGAGCTAGAGAAAGAGAAGGAGATTGGAACAAAGCTATGAGATCTCAGTCCTCATTTGCCAAATATCATTATAGCCTAGGAATTTCATTCAAATATTAGATATTTTTTTTTTAAGATTGATCTTACTCTACAAGCCACATTTGTAAAATAGTTTACAAGTTATCAAAATAACCAATGTAAGAAACTAGGAAAAAAAGCACTCCCCTCAAGCAAAGGAAAAATCTAAAGAGAAGCTAAAACCCTTCTTTTTATAATACATTATAAAGTATCACCGCACTCATCCTTGTTTTTCATTAAAAAAACATAATTGTTGTTGTAAAAAATATAAGAGATTCAATCCATGAAAAACACACATAAACACATTCGAATACAAATTGCAGTGAAGGTGACCAATAATGAGACCATGACATTTTATATCATCCAAGAGTATTTCCTCTTATTTTCTTCAAATAAAATAAATAAAAATAATATTGTTAAAAAATATTTTTTATTTTTCTTTAAACAAACAAACAAACCTATAAACATTAATAGAAAATTAAATTCTTTAAAACAATCTAGTATAATTTGAATTAATCATTATTTATCTCAACTTTTCAAAATATCATTCAAATATATAAAATAATAAAATAAATCATAAAATAAATATTTATTAAAAATTAAATTTCTATTTAAAAAATAATATAAATAATAAAAACATCTAAACAACTAAAATATATAAAATCAAATTCTTTAACATATTAAAAAAATTCATAAGACATTTTTTTAATTAAAAAATAATTTTTTATTAAAAAAATAAAATAAATAATAAAAAATATAAAATTAAATTCTTTAACCTATTAAAACAACTCATAAAACATATATTTATTAAAAAATAATTTTTTATTTAAAAAATAAAATAAATAATAAAAAGATTTAAACAACTAAAATATATAAAATTAAATTCTTTAACATATAATATATAATTAAATTCTTTAACATTGAATTAGTCATAATTTATCTCAGCCTTCAAAATCTCTTATATATAAAACAAAAGAATCTGCATTTTAAAGAATCTGCATTTTCTTAAAGGTAGGATGATTCACTCCTTTCCTAATCATTAAATCCTATTATGCTATTGGAGAAATATAAATATAGTATCAAATTCATGGCATCTTCTATTGTACTCCAAAATATGATAATGATATGGTTCCACGTTATTCCCTGCCATGAATTTTTTAAAACTTTCTTTTATAAAACCCCCTATTATTTTTTTTTGCACTTTCCTAAGTCCTATCCATGGTCATTAGTTCCTAAGTCGTATCCATGGTCATAACTAATGATATTCTTACATATAAGTGAAAATTTGTATTTCCCAAATGAACCCCTTTGCTTCAACTTAAGGTATTATCCTTAACTTACACTTTTGCTTTGGCATCTAAGTTTTGAGAAAGTTGGAATATTTTTTTGTTTAGTAGTAAAACTCCATTCATAAATTCTTATTACCCGTTTTGTTTTATAAGTTCACAAGTAACATTGAGGAAAAATACCAAACTAGTTGTTAGTATTAAAATATTCACTTTAAAACATTAAAGTATTAATATATGATTTTTTATTTATTTAAAAAAGAGCTCATTCAAAATAATGTATAAAATTTTGATATATATATATATATTTTTTATCTTTACATATTCTCCTTTACCTTGTAAGCAATATTAAGTGGTTATCCCTTACACATCTCTTTTTAAAACTTTAGCATTATTCATTGGTTATCTCCTACATATCTCTTTTAAAACTCAACTTAATAAGGTTTTTCAAGGTAATCCAAGTAGGGTAAGAATCAAAAGCATAACAAAGGATGTTTTAGGTCTGACCCAATTTTTTTGTTTCACACAAAATATTAGGCTACCAACAACAACCATGTTGAATTTCATGACCCTTTATTTTGGTCTCAATAAAGCCTAATATGTTGTTGAAGTCAATATAGGTAGAGGGTGATTCATAGTTGATTATTATTGAATTAAAACAAATCATTCAAGGATAAAAAAACTTGGATTGCCTCCTCTCATTGAAAATTGATAACGCCCCTTTATGACATCAACACGTTACCTGCATTTTGCATATCTTTGAATATCACATGTTCATTGAAATTACAATGTCATAGCCAATGCTTGTGCAAATTGTGGAGAAAATTTGGGTTGGGTATAGTACAGGTGTGGAGGAAGGGATATTTTTCCAATATTGATAAGATTCCCTATTTTATATGTCAACTATTGTAGCAAGAAAGCATGCCCTCACATAACAAACATATAACACGAATAACATCACTAGTTTACAATCCCTCTTATTACCTTGTATCGCCTTATGATGGGCTTCCAATATGATGCAACTGGTAACATTTTAGACCTTTTTATCCCAGGCTAACCCCATCATGCTTAAAGTTCCTTTATACTCAAAGGGATTTCTTAGGATGACATTGATAAGTGGTTCATTTGGCCAAAGGTATGATATTTTTATTATGGATTGCACCTTCCATTTATGCACCTAACCTCACTAATGAAATCATTTTCTTGGAATTGGTTCTATTCAGTCTTTGCTTCCAAATCGGTATGCCATCAATATCTTTTCCTTTGTCAGCTAAAAGGTAAGAAGTCATTGGATTTATGGATCCAAATTAATGTGCCCTTCCCAAAGGTGGAAGAGAGTATTGTGGAGTCATTAACTCAATCATCAACTCAAGAAGACATCCACAATTGCGCCCTGCCCAAAATGATCATCTAGAACCTTAGAAAAAAACAATTGGAAACATTCATAACCATCTACTAATGAAACCTCTCCTAGCAAACATGTCTTAATTACATGTGTTTTGATGCAGGAGCATCCTTGGGCTCGGGCAATCCACATCACCCAAAAATATTTCCATTCTACAAATAAGAAATAAGTTGAATAAGGATTGTGTTAGTGGTCCATTTTATTTAGTCAGTTTGTTGTAAATTTAAATTGTTGATTAGTCATGCAACTACTCTTGCTATGTTGAAACTCGTGTTGAAACAAATGTTGAAATTCGTGTTGAACTCGTGCTGAAACACATGTTGAAACTCATGTTGAAATTGCCATGTATAGAGAAATTTTACAAGTGTCATGCTGAAACATGTGTTGAAACTAGTGTTGAAACACACACACATAATGAAATTTTACAAGTGTCACAATATTTCTTTATTTGCAACATTACGGTCGTACGCATTTGATTTTTCCACGTTGGTATGCATTCATGATGAGTCACAACTACCGTTAAAAAAAAAAGAACTTGCGGTTAAAGGACAAAATGTGACCTGAGGCCAAAAGGAAGTTGAAGCAATCCAGAAGACAGAGAGACGGTTTGGGTAACAACTCGTTCTTGGAGGGAAGGAAAATCGTTTTAGAGCCGAGGAGGAGTTTTAAAAAGAAATGGAGCACGATTTTGAAAGGGTTGGTGAACCACAAAGCAAGGAAATCATAGAAGGTGGGTTGGAGAGAAAGATTCCAAATTGGGTGAGCACACAAGAAGTGAAAAACATAATCTCATCCCATACCCGCAAAGCATTACCCTCTGGATGATTTTGTAGTGGTTTACAACCATGCAAACAACAATTCGTGGCGGTCTTTTTAGCCCAAGATCGATGTAATATAGAAATATATTCTCTGCATTGAATTAATAAACTAATGGTATTGAAATTCATGGGTTTTCTAGTGTTTTAGTTTCTAGTGGATTCCTCATTATTTAGTAAAAGTATTTATGTTTTGTTTTTCCGCTGTACATTCTATAGAAGGGTTTGTGTTGTAATTGTGTGTATGTTGCAGCCCAGTTACCTCTGCATTATGTGCTATCAGAGCTCAGTTTTTCTCTGGGTTTAGCATCTAATTTGCTTCTATGAGATAGGGTACATAATACATGTTCATGGTGGTTTCTCAGCAAGAGTGTTGGAATTCAAGTTGGGTTACATAACCGTGTGAGGTCTGTGGATGTTGGTGAGACACCTACAACTTGGAGGAATGTCGTTGCAAAGGAGAGGAGCAGGAAGGGGAGGTGCAGGAAATCGAGAACTAGAAAATTTGAGAAGAATAATAGAGGAATTGGAAAATTGTAGGAATAGAGATGATGAATTATACTCAGAGCCAGAAGAAGAAATCGAAGATGAACGAGATGGAGATGAAAGAGACCCATCAACTAGACTGATTTTGTATTTGAGTAATAAGGGCAGTGCAAAGGTTGAGGTTTCCTGTTATGATGGTAGTCTGAGAGATGATGTTCTCATTGACTGGATTGGAGAACTCAAAAGATACTTCGAGTATGAAAATGTTCAGGATCCAAATCGGGTAAGATTTTTTGTTACGAAACTGAAAGGCCATGCAACACTATGGTGGGATATGCTGCATAAGGATAGAGTGAATAATTATCTGGAGAAAATCAGAAATTGGAAGAAGACGGTTACCAAGATTAAAGAGAAATTTCTTCCTACTGATTACCAACATAATTTGTTCCGACAATTCCAGAACCTTTGAATTTGTTCATGAATACACTGAAGAGTTCTTTAGGCTGTCACTCAGAACAGACCTCAAAGAACCATAATTCCAACAATTTGTGAGGTATGTAAATGGGTTGAAGTATTTGATTCAAGATGAAATGAGCACACACTATTTCCGCACTGTCGATGAATCTTATCAAGTTTCCCTAAAGGTAGAATAATATATTGAGAGGAAAACACAACGTAGAGGTAAAGGAAGAGGTTTTAAAGGATGAGGTAATGCAGGGACTGCTAAAGGCAACAAAAAGGAATAATAATCTATCAGTGGTTAAGGTGGCATATGAGGAAATGGAGTTGGTAGAGGCAGAGGATTCAGAAGAGGAAAGGGAAGATATGTAATCACTTGTTATCACTGTGGTGTAGAGGGACAAAATAAGTCTGAATATTTAGAAAGGAAAACTCCAGAAAGAAGAGGTGAAGCATGAGCACAAGTCACACATGATGATGAATATTTAGTAGTTGGAGAAAATGTGATTGTTCTTCAACAAGAACAAGGTGATAATTTTTTGTTCTAGAGAGTGTTCCTTAAATCTGAACAAAAGGAGGCAAAGGAACCAGAACAACGAAAGAAAGTTTTTAAAACCAAATGCAAGGTTCAAGGAAAATGTTGTAACCTAATTATAGATGGAGGAAGTACAGAAAACTTAGTATCCACTGAAGTCATGAAAAAACTGAACTTGACAAGGTTGAACCATCCAAACCCTTACCGTGTTTCTTGGTTGAACAAGGGACAATAGGTGACTATAACTAAGCAATGTTTATTGAATTTTCAAATAGGGAGTTTTCAGGAGCAGGTGTTATGTGATGTGTTTGAGATGGATGTGTGTCACATACTGTTGGGAAGACCATGGTTGTTTGATCGACAAGTTCACCATGATGGTAAGGAAAACACATATGAGTTCAAGAGAGATGGACATCGATATAAATTAACACCAATGTTGGAGGATACAATAGCAACAATAAGAAATTGCGCTGATACAAACACGAGTAGCAGTAGGATCATGCTATGTTTTGCTAAATAATTCTTACAGGAAGAAAGAAAATCAACATTATGTTTAGCACCGATTCCAAAAGAAGTGAAAAGTGTAGAGGAGACAAATGTTATACCTATAGAAATAAAGTCGTTGTTGGATGAATTTAAGGAGATTATTTCTAATGATCTGCCAAAAGGATTTCCCCCAGTGAGAAGTATTTCTCATCAAATTGATTTAATGCCTGGATCGAGTTTACCAAACAAAGTGACTTACAAGATGACTCCAACAAAGAGTGAAGAAGTGAATTGTAAAGTGCAAGAATTGCTTGACCCAAGGTTAATTTGTGAGATTTTGAATCTGTGTGCAGTACCAACAGTATTGACTCCAAAGAAAACATGGAAATGATGAATGTGTATTGATTCACGTGATATAAACAAGATCACTATCAAGTATCGGTTTCCATTTCCCAGAATGGACGACCTTATGGATTTCCAGAGTGGTTTAGAATTTTTTCAAAAAATGATTTGAAGAGTGGTTATCACCATATTTGGATCAGACAAGGTGACAAAAGAAAGACAACATTCAAGACGAAAGATGCATTGTTTGAATGATTAGTGATGTCGTTCGGGTTAACTAATGCACCCAACACGTTCATGAGATTGATGAACGAAGTCTTGAAGCCATTTTTGGGTAAGTTTGTGGTTGTATATTTGGATGATATAATGATTTTTAGGAGGAGCAGAACAAAGCATGTTAAGCATGTGAGAGCAGTACTACAACACTCGAAAGAAGAGAAACTATTGATAAACCTGAAGAAGTGTACATTCATGCAGCGAGAGTTAGTGTACCTAGGTTTTGTGGTTTCAAATGAAGGACTGAAAATGGATCCTGAGAAGTGAAGGCTATTCTTGAATGGCCAACACCAAGATGCACATTCGATGTGAGGAGTTTCCATGGATTGGTAGGATTTTACTGGAAATTCATTACAAACTTTAGCCAAATATGTGCACCTCTTATAGAATGTATGAAGAAGGGGGTGTTTTAGTGGGTTGCAACAACAAATAAGTCATTGGAAGAATTGAAGAAGAGAGTAACAACACAAACAATATTAGCATTACTAGATTTTAATAAAGTGTTTTAGGTTGATTTTGACGCTAGTAGAACAACAATTGGAGCAGTTCTAAGTCAAGAAGGCAGACCCATTGCATTTTTCAGTGAGAAGTTGTATGAGTCTAGAAATAAGTATTTTGTTATGATCAAGAACTTTATGCTATTGTGCAAGCTTTGAAGAAATGGCGACATTATCTACTACTGAAGGAGTTTGTCTTGTTCACAGATCACAAAGCTCTGCAGTACATTAACAATCAAGGTAAGTTGAATCAAAAGAATACTAAATGGGAAGAATTCTTGCAAAGTTATTCTTTTGTGTTGAAACACAGGTTCGGGAAGTCCAATAAGGTAGTTGATGCATTAATTCGGAGAATAATGTTACTCAATACCATGTCGATAGATGTGGTAAGCCTAAACTGTCTAAGGACATTGTATGAAAAAGATGCATATTCTCATAATCTTGGAAGGCATGTAAGGAGCCTTGTAGTTTAGATATAACACCATATCTAGACTACCATATCAAGGAGGGGTTTTGTTTAAAAATGAACAGTTGTGTATTCCCAGAAGTTCCATATGGCTGAATCTCATTAAAGAGTTACATAGTGGTGGTTTAGGAGGACATTTTGGGATGGATAAGACTACAACCTTGGTAAAGGAGAGCTACTTTTGGCCCAAGTTTAATAAGGATGTTCGAAAGTTTGTTGAAGGTTGCAGGATCTGTCAACTAGCCAAAGGAAAAAGTCAGAACACAAGACTCTATACTCCATTTCCAGTACCAAAAGGACCTTGGGAGGATATCAATATGCATTTTGTCTTAGGATTTCCTATGACTCGAAGAAAGCATGATTTAACAATGTTACTGGTGTATATATTTTCGAAAATGACACACTTCATAGCGTGTAAGAAGACTAGTGATTCTAGTGAAGTAGTTGCATTATTTTTCATAAAAGTGGTCAGATTGCATGGATTACTACGGAGTATTAATTCATATCGTGATACCATATTTATTGGGCATTCTTGGATAACACTATGGAAAAAGTTAGGTTTATATTTGTTGTACATTTCATCTTATCATCCTCAAATAGATTGTCAAAAAGAAGTAGTGAACATTAGTCTAGGAAATTTGTTGAGAAGTTCAAGTGGAGAGAATCCTAGTCAATGGGATTTGGCATTGACCCAAGCTGAATTCACATATAATGATTCAGTGAAAAGATCTACGAGAAAGAGTCCATTTCATATTTTTTATGGATGGTCTCCAAAAGGTGTGGTAGATTTGGTTGCATTGATGGATTTGGAAGGCAAGAAGAGTGTTGATGCGAATGATTTTGTGGACAGTATGCATGAATTGCAAGAACATGTAAAGAAGAATTGCAGACGAGCAATGAAAGTTATAAGAAAAGAAAAGATCAACATAGAAGACATAAGGTACTCCAAGAGGGTGAGTTGGTCATGGATCACTTGAGGAAGGAGAGATTTCCTCAAGGAACATATAATAAACTCAAGTACAAGAAAATAGTTCCATACCGAATTATGAAAAAGATCTCCGATAATGCTTATCAGCTGGAACTTCCAGAGAAATTTGACATATCTCCTACATTCAATGTTGTTAACCTCTATGAGTTTCATGAAGGGGACATAAGAGAAGATGAAGGTACCCTCATAGAATGGGAACAACATCTACCAATTAAGTCTCAGGAGAAGATTGAAGAAATTCTTGCTACCAGAATTGGTAAGAAGACTCGCTGGAAAGAGTACATGGAATATTTGATCAAGTGGAAGAAATGAGGAGTAGAGGATGCATCGTGGATGATTGAAGAACAATTATCATGTATGCAGAACTCTTCACTTTAGCAATGATCTGCACATGAGCTAGAGCTCATGTTTTTCTTACCAAGGGTGTCTAATGCAAGAGAATCCTTGGGCTCGGGCAATCCACGTCACCCAAAAATATTTCCATTTTGCAAATAGGAAATAAGTCGAATAAGGACTATGTTAGTGGTCCATTTTATTTATTCATTTGGCTGTAAATTTGAGCTACTGATTACTCCTACAACCACTCTTGCTATGCCAAAACTCGTGTTGAAACTTGTGCTGAAACATGTACCGAAACTTTTGTTGAAACTACCATGTATAAAGAAATTTCACAAGTGTCATGTTGAAACACATGTTGAAACTCGTGCTAAAACTCGTGCTGAAATACACGTGCATAATAAAATTTGACAAGTGTCGGGATATTTCTTTATTTGCAACACTGTGGTCATACACATTTTATTTTTCCATGTTGGTATCCATTCATGATGAGTCGCAACTACCATTAAAAAAAAAAAAACTCGCGGCTAAAGGACAAAACATGACCCGAGGACAAAAGGAAGTTGAATTAATCCAGAAGACAAAGAGACATTTTGGGTAACAACTCGATCTTGGAGGGAAGGGAAATCGTTTCAGATCTGAGGAGGAGTTTTAAAAAGAAATGGAGCACGATTTTGAAAGAGTTGGTGAACCACGAAGCAAGGAAATCATAGAAGGTGGACTGGAGAGAAATATTGCAAATTGGGTGAGTAGACAGGAAGGGCAAAACATAATCTCAACCCATACACACATACCATTACCCTCTGGACGATTTCGTAGTGCTTTTCAACCATGCAAGCATAAATTCTTGGTTGTCTTTTTATCCCAGGCTCGATGTAATATAGAAATCTATTCTCTGCATTGAATTAATAAACAAATGGTATTGAAATTCGTGGGTTTTCTAGTGGTTTGGTTTCCAGTGGATTCCTCATTATTGGTAAAATTATTTTTGTTTTGTTTTTTCGTTGTACATTCTTTAGCAATGTGTGTGTTATAATTGTGTGTGTGTTGCAACCCAATTACCTCTGCATTATGTTTGAACTCAACAATAAGACTTTTGTAAAGATTGGGCTTCTAAATTCCATTTCCAAGAGCTCATCCAACCATAATGAGTTATTCAATTTTGAACATTCTTCTTCTTTTGGCATCTATAAAAAAGATGATTTGTCTTCTCACAATGAAGACAAGGATGAAGATCAAAACACTCTATCCCCATACGACCAACTCAATGGAAATGTTGGAACTCATCAAGAATTTCATCAATTTGTTTTTCATCAAATTTATCAACAATATTATTAGAGTAATCATTAACTCCTTCATCAGAAACTTCTTGAACATTTGAATCTCGCCCATTCAAATTTTAGCAAGAATTATGGCACTCAAAAACTAAATTGGTTTGGAGTAGTCTATAATATAAAAGTTAAGGGATTTTTCATATCTAAAACATTTTATGTTCTTATTGAATTTTAGCACTTCCCATGGTTTGATAATTATTTTGGAAAGATTATTATTTACTTATTTATTTTCTTCCATACATTCATAAATGTTTTCTTTTCTAACTTAAAAAAAAAATCAAGTTCATATTCACCTATACTTTTTTTGTATCATTTTGTGCTTTACCCTCTTCTAGTTGTGATTCGTCTTCAATAAAACTTGACTTTATCAATTCACTTTTAATAAATGTGAATGATTTCATCTCATAACTAGTTAAATAATCATCAATCATAATTTTTGTTACATCTATATCATCCACTTGTATTAGGTCATTTATGCCACAAGAAACATCAATCATTGACTTGTCTTGCTTCATGTTCTCAATTTGCATTGTTAACATCTCCTTCTCTTTTTCACTTAATTTTTGTTTAAGTGATTCTATCAATTGATCTTTCATATCCTTTTTCTTGCGAAGATCATTTAGAGATACTAGTTGTTTTTATAATTCATTTTGACATTCTTTGCTTGACAATTCAAGATTTGGACAGAGCATTTTTTTCTTTTATCAATTTATCCAACATTGAATAAAGGAGATATGACTTATGTTATATGGTGATCTTAAAGCATTTGCTTCCATTGATTCACCATTTTTTGTAGATGAATTTGGTCACCCTTAAACCATTGAGTAGATTTAGGAAAATTTAATGCTTTCATTTAGTATTTTATAGATCCTCTAGATAAGATTTTAAGTCTTTTTTCATTATGCTCACTCCCTACAATGGTGCAACATGTGAGAACATTTTTGTGCTTATAAATTTCTAGCTAGCGGACCATGAGCGTGTGTAGGTTTCTAGTTAATAGCCCATGAGTGCATACACGTTCCTAGTTAGCATCCCATGAGGGCATTGACAGGGCTAAAAACATTACAAAATGCACATAAAATATAGATTTTGAGAGAAGATCTGAAGGTCATACACATGTATATCCCATATCCCAACTCCTAACTACTTAAGCCAACTTTTCTCCATGTAAATAAGAGGTTCTAAGTAGGAGAAAAGGGGAGTTGATCACTACACCTTTATGTTGGGGAAATTACATGAGATACACCTTTATGTTGGAGAAATTACTTAAGCTGATCTACTTTCTCTTGCCCCTAAATTCTCTTCTTGAAAAGAATCACCCTAATTCTCCAAGTATGATGCCATCTTGAGTAGTGTTTGTTGATTCATTCTTTGACTCCCCTACCAAAGTAGGATTGTAAACCTTATAGTGAGATATGTCTAATTCGTGGTTGAGGATGGTGGAACCTAGCCTTGGGTGATGAAGGTGTTGGCAACAAGATCAAGTAAAATCTTGATGTTTATGGGTAAAACCATGAATTTGCGTGTCTATTTTCCTTGTTTTTTGAGAAAATGAAATATATTTTCAGAAGTTTTTCAACTTCTGGTAAACAAAAGTATTTTTTTTTATTTAGAATTTCACTTTATAGTAAAAACAAAACTTGTCATAAATTTTGTTAGCTTTTTATTGATAATTTTTTGAATTTTTTTTATTGGCATTTGGTATGTCAATTTAGTGATTGTTTGACAGTATGTTCCTTAAAAATGAAGGCACTTAGATTGAGTTATGTTTATCGATGTCAATTTACTCATTTTTAGACTTTTGTTTATGAAAAATGAAATATATTGCAACAATCCAAACAGACTCTATTAAAGTATGACTATAGTTTTGAACACAATAGATTAATATTATAATTGCTACAATTTTTTGAATTTGACCAATATGAAAAAGTTGCATATTTTAAATACATTTAGTTCGACTCCATGTATCTTCCTTAATTTTTAATTAAAATTAAAATTTAAAAATACCTTTTTGAAGAGGATAGTGAGAGGTTTTGTAGAATAAATTTTCCATAATTTTTCATAGTGTATTATTGCAGATATTGATTTTTCATTTTACTGAATCATTATGTCATCTAAAAAATAATATGCAGACAAGTTTTTATAAAATTAACTAAAATCAATTAAATCAATTAAATTGAATACAAATTGTATCAAATGAAAGTAAATTCAATTCTACAAATATTGGTACTAGTTCTGAAACCAGACTCACAGTATTTTGAGGGGTATGCTCCTTTCGAAGTTGGAGTAAGCTGAAGTGAACACATACTTTTATGAAAAAATGTCATTGTTACAGGTTTTCGGTCGAAAGTTAGTTTTAACGAAAAAACTTCCCCAAAAAAAAAAAATATGTCCGATTGCACTAGGTGACATGCATTAGAGGTTGTCATTAGATTTAACTTTCGGCTTAAAAAACATTTCAGCCGAAATATTTTTAGGTCGAAAAAATTCAATTGTTCGACAAAAAAATTGTCATTAGAAATTTTCGCAATCTGATTCTCACGAAAGTGTTACCCACATTTGTGATTTTACCCTTATATTTGAATTCTTATTATAAGTATCTATCTTCTTACACCCCCCCAACCAATTCATTGTATTGTTTATATGATGTTAATGTTATTAGAATTAAGGAATTGTAGGTGAACTAATTACCCTGAAGTTAGTTAAGGTTCATGCATGTGAAATTTATGTTCTTTTTATTCCAAAATGGAATTGAGGAAGGTATTGTTTGTTTGATTTGTGTGGAGGTGTAGAAGGAGGATGGTGTTGGAGACTCCACTTCCCAAATTTCTCACATAAACCAAGGTCTAACCACATACAATAGGTTTTCCTCTTCATTCCATTTTATGAATTTAAAATATAAATCTTGAACCCTGGAGAATTAGATTGTAGATCTATCTTTTTCTCTATCAATGAGATCAACCCACTCACTTGGGACTTATATTAACAAGAAATTCCCTACACTAAATTGAGGAAGGTACTATTTGTTTGATTAGTGTGCAAGTGTAGAAGGAGGATGGTGTTGGAGACTCTGTAGCCCAAGTTGTTCACATAAACCAAGGTCTAACTACATACAATAGGTTTTCTTCTTCATCCAATTTTATGAATTTAAAGTATAAAGATTGAACCTTGGAAAATTAGATATTAGATATCTATATTTTTCTCTATCAGTGAGATCAACCCGCTCACTGATAGAGAAAAATATAGATCTACTATCTAATTTTCCAGGGTTCGAGCTTTATATTGTAAATTCATAAAAAGGACTGAGGAAAACCTATTGTATGCAGTTATACCTTGGTTTATGTGAGCAACTTCGGCAGTTAAGTCTCCAACACTATCCTCCTTCTACACCTGCACAAAAATTAAACAAAAATTACCTTGCTTAATTCCATTTTGGAATAAAAATAAAATGGCACAAGTTCACATACATGAACCCTAACTATCTTCATGTTAATTAGTTCACGTATAATTCATAGATTCAAATATCATTAACATCGTATAAACAATACAATGAATTGCAAGGGGGAAGAAGAGTGATCTTTATTAGAATAATTTAAATATGAGCAATATGATTTTACATCTTCATCACTCGATCTTGGGTTCCTCCATCCTCATCCACCAATCATAATCATCTCTATATAAGGATCACAATCCTACTTTGGTAGGGGAGTCAAGGAATGACTCGATAAACCCTAACCAAGATTCACATCAAACTTGGATATCTAGAGTGGTTCTACTCAAGAAGAGGATTTAAGGCCAAGAGAAAGTGGATCACAAGTAATTTATCCAACATAAGGGGATGTTAATCGATTCCCCTTTTCTCATGCCTTGAACCTATTATTTATATGGAGAAAAGTTTTTTCAAGTAGTTAGGATTAGGGATATGGGATGTACATGTGTACAACCTCCATTTATTCCACTCAAAACTCATATTTTCTATGCATTTTACATATTTTTAGGCCATTTTGAATGCGCTCACAGGTTGCACCATTGTAGGGAGAAATCATAAGGAAGAAATTCTTAAAAACTTATCTAAAGTATATGTAAATTGTTGAATGAAATAATTAAGGTGGTGTAGCTCTACTCAATGGTCAAGGATGCCCAAATTCATCTATAACATATTCCTCTTAATGTGTATGGGAGAACGAGGCACTAATGACTAAAATGCATTATAAATATTAGAGGAATATAACAATTAAAGAAAGAGAAAATCCATCATATTAAGGATATGAAAGGCACTTGAAAAAAAATACCAAAGCATCAAATGAGTGTCTTCCATGAGGTAGGTATACCCATGATTAATTGGAAAAGAAGCATGGTCACCAAATCAAGTATATTATGGATCCATGAAGTATATATAAAGAAAAACCATGGTCATGAAATAATGCATAACGGGTCCATGTAAAATCAATATCTTATCCACAAGAAGATACAAAGTGGATCGGTGTCTCAATGTACATCAAGAGAACAATTGGAGCTATGAAATGATCAAATAATTTCTCCAAAGTACCAATGCCATATATGAGGTAATGGTACTGTCAAATAAACTCAAGTGGTAACACCAAAGTAGGATGTCACCACAACCCAATCTCTTCAATCCAAATCCATCACAAAGTAATATTCTACACCATGTAAATAAATGCACTAAAGTTGAACATGGGAGAAACTATCTAGTCACCATTCATTAATGTATACTATTTCCATTTATGAGGTAACCCACAAATTATGATAATGGGCACCAAGGAACCAAAAATAATCTAGCAAGTGTGAATGGATGTGTTGATTTCAAACACTTATAGAATCAACTGAGTAGGAATCACCAATGAATACCTACTATTGATTGCAAGGGAACCTGACATTGATGATTATAATCCCTAAGGTACTGTAAGGGTATCTAAAAATTGTTTCTAGAGCAATTAGATGGAGTCAATAGGAAAATATCTATTGTAAGGAGGGCATTAAGAAATCTCCCATCAACCACCATGAGATAAAAACACAAACATGACTTGATTTGAGTTCTTGGACAATAACTTGAAATAACATACCTTCCATTATGAATTTCAAATGCACCAAATGAAAATAGAACATAATAAATAACCTCTAATAGACAACCATTATGAAAATAAATTTCATAGGTGAGGCATTCCACCAATAAGGAAAATGAAATCAAAGGTATAACATGAATCCCAATGTGTGAATAAAGTTCTTATAGTCAAACATAAGGGAAATCACTCAAACAATGATCAACGACGAATGTCATCTACTAGGTGCAAGGAAACCTCCAATTATGAAAGTAAGTTCCAAGGTGATATTGACTCTAAGTATATATCCCAAAGCAATGTCATGCAATCAATAGGAGAAGACCTTCCAATGAGAAGGCACTAAAGTGTCCTTCTACGCTAACAAGAGAAAATAGAAATGGATGTAATGATGAACTGAGAACAAATTGACACATGGAAGGATGGCATGGATGGTTAGCACATATAAGGAATGGTTGACTCGGGATATAAACTTCCTTGAATAGTAGCATGACACAGTAATTATTTGTGTGGAAACTGATGCCAAAATAAACCAACGATATAAAACATCAACACAAGATTCATTGAGGCATACTCCATAAGGATTGGAAAAGTAACTAATTGGAGTAGTTCGAGGGTGAAATTAGAATGACAATACTAATCCTAAGGAAATACTAACACCCAACTGCAAAGATAAAGGACTTAAAAAGTGCTTCGTTCACGGGAAACATTGACTGAATATTGCCACGCTTGTAAATGAATCATAAAGATCGCAATTCCTTCCCCTCCCTTTCTTATGCAACTATTTTATTTTTTATCTTTTTCATATTATAAATCCCAAAAAATAATAAAATATTGTTATAATACATTGGAGGAGATGAGTTCCACATGTTGGGAAACTACATTTCAAGCACATGGAACATACCTATGAAAAAATAAAGCATTAGATGATGTGTAGGATGTGGACCCTCATAAGCATGCATGCTCCAAGGAAGGGTAGGTCTGAAATGCAAAAGAAAATCATGCAAAGGAAAGTGGTAGTTAGGAATGAAGAGGCGGTGAATATAATGAGGTAAACTACAACAATTCATTAAGGAAAACAATGAAATAAATAATGATTAATGTAATTTCAAAACAAATTGAAAATACACGAGCCCAATAGGGAATGGCCAGAAATAGATGAGAAAGAGAGGCATATGATTTTTCTCAATGTCATGGTAAAACTAACAAGGCTTGTGGGCCTACAGGTAAAACTCGACATGGGCAATAGTATGGAAATAGAATGTTGACTTTGGTGTCTCATGTTAGGAAGGTTATGTCATTGGGTTGGTTCAAAATGAAGACAGGAAATGATAATGAACCAAAATCCAACAGGGTCAAACCTAAGGTGAATTTAGGTGGAAAAAATCTTAAATGCACCACAATACATGGGAAGCCTAAACTTATATGCAAGTTAAATAATGGACCTAACTAGGCCAAATAATGTGTGAAGCATGATCCCTAAGAAACCAAGAATATAACTTAAAATCCTACACCCAAGAAAAAACAATAACAATATCATATCTCAAAACTTGAAAAACAAGATATATATTGAAAGTTATAAGGACAAGCATATTCTCAACCTTGAAATATTAAACAATATCCATTTTGATGGAAGAGTCTACCAGTGAGGACTAAAAAATTCCATGTCTTGAGGATATACAAATAGATAGATCAAACTCAAGAGGAAGATCAAAGTTGAAATAAATGATGGAGCCTGTCAGACTAGATTGGATGATAGTAAGGTCTAAGGATCTACTACTAAAATGACTAGATCATTCAGACACACCAAGGCCTAAAGATCTACAATCATAGAGATCTAACTTATGAGGAATAATCGAGGATCTATAACCAAAGGGATCAAACTCAAAATTAAAATCCAAGGATCCATAACTAAAGAGATCGAACTTAAAAATTAAAGATGAGGATCCATAGCCAAAGGGATCAAACTCATAAGGAAAATCAAAAGATCCATGACTAGAGGGAGTGACCTTAGAAGGAAAAACCAAGGATCCATGACCAAAGGGATTGGACACATAAAAAATTGTGGATCCATGACCATAGGGATTGGATTCAGAATGAAAAACTAAGGATCTATGTTCAGATGGATTAGAGTCATAAGGAAAATATGAGGATCCATAGCTAGAGAGATCAAAATCATTAGGAAAATATGAGGATCAATGACTCGAGGGATCAATCTCATAGTTAAAACCAAGATCAATGACCAAAGGGATCAAACTCAAAAGAAAAAATCAAAGATCCATTACTAGAGGGATTAGAGTCATAAGGAAAAATTGAGGATCAATAGCCAAAGAAATCAAACTCAAAAGGAAAATCGGAGGATCCATAACTAGAGGGATCATAATAGAAAGGAAAAGAAAAGGATATATGACTAGGGAGATCAAAATCAAAGGAATAACCTGAGGATATACAACCAAAGATATCAAAATTATAGGGAAAACCAACTTGTAGCTCATTGACAGAGTCCAAAGACTCAAAAATATCAAATTTTAAGGATATGCAACTAGATAGGTCAAACTAGGAAGGAAAATCAAGGTTGGATTAGATTGTAAATGGGTCCAATCTAAGGAGATTATCTTTGGAAAGGAAATAAACATTGAAATAATGTCAAAGCTAATCATAGCCTCCAAGATATATTCATTCAAGGGAAGAGAATCATCCCAATGATAACATATGTCAAAGAATTCACTTCAAACAACAAGGGGGAGAAAAGGCTCCACTACACCCATTGTACAAATCACCCAGTTAATTGTTTGGAACCAATTCCCAAGAAGATGAGCATGAATGCAAATTATTTGTTTTGGTAGCAATTGAATACATGTGATATGGGGCCACATAATTCAATTGTGGTGGCATAATTTCCATAAATACACTAGGAATAGATCAAGGGGAAACATGGTCAAAATTCGAACAATGATGGGGATCACTAAATTCTAACTCATCAATATTGGAAATTATCCCATTGTGAGGGAAATGGATCACACAAAATATCATAGACACCACAACATTCATGGAATATACATAATCACACCCAAGGAACATATTAAATTCCAATAGGCCTTTCATAACAAATAGCATTGACTAAGACAATATTCCCACCTAATGAATGAGGTGATTGAGGAAGAATCCAAAATGGTTCGCTAGGTATTCTATCAAAAGCCAAAATTGATTGGTAGTTGACACAAGATTGGGAAATCCAAATCTCTCCAAGTAGACAAGGATACAATACTAGAGGAGGCTCCTCTATCTACAATGCATCAATTAACATTGCATGAATTAACTTCAAACCTTATTTGGAAGAGTGTAGAAGAAGGAAGGGGAGGCTTATCTAGACTATTTTAGTCAAAGGAAACAATCCTAGAGATTGGAGGGAGAAAATTTGACTGGACGGTATGCCTCCATGTCCAGAAAGTTTTGAACTAGCAGTAAAGAACACATTATTAGTGATCACTTTCTCTTCAAGGAAATATTTGGATTCTAGCAAATATTGCATTGTCTTGTCAACTTCATCAACCAATGGTTGAGCGAGAAGGGGTTGTTGAAAATTGTAGCTTGTTTAAGAATAGGTAATCCTTGAAGCAAGGACCATACTCTTTGTACCTCCCCAATGGAAGGGAATATATGAGTAAGATCATATCCCTTGAAAATATTACAAGGAAGTTTAGGCTTGCGTTCTATTTTTATAGGTTTCTCAATAGTGTCAATGCCCCTAGAATTATTCTCATTTGCTAGTAACCTACCCCTTTACCTTTATTTCCATTGCATATTCTTCTTCTTCCTATTAATTTTAGACTTCTAGTTACTAGGAGCTACACTCTCACCATATGAGGTGGGAGGAGGAGGAACCAAATTCATTTGTGAAGAAATAAAAGGGCCCAAAATTGTTTAATTCTCTTGACATAAAGTGTTTGATTGGGAAGCATTAGGAGCATTCAAAACATTAGGAGTGGAAAAGGAACAAACAAACAACCCTACAATGAATCCAGGAAGATTCAAAGTAACCATCATAAGGGTACCGACATTTCCAGACAAAGGAAAAGAACAAGGATTCCCTTGGGAAGGGATCCATTAGTTGATATCCCTAGGAATATCACACACAACTTCCAATTAAAAATGAAGAATATATATATCTAAGGCCTTCTATGGGTTAAAAAAATCACAATAAAAAAACTCCTATAAAAGATAATCTAAGATTCAATAGAATAAACACACTCCTCTAAAAGTGAGCCAAAGGTGGTTAAGTCACGAGGTCCAACCAATGAGAAGCTAAAAAATGTCCTTTCAAAAGTTGTATTGGGATGACGAGGGCCCAAGTACAACCAACAAAGGTGCAAGAAGTAGTTATAATAAACTTGAGGAAATAATGATCCAAGGTGCAATCTACCCCACGAAGATGGGAAACCCCCAAGGAAAACAAGAATGAGGTTCGTTATATGCCTCAAGTACTACAAGAACTTCCCACTTGTAGTCACCTAAGTGGAACCTAGGAAGAGTAACTATGGATTCCTATCTATGATGAATAATTGAGCAGAAAAATCGTGGGTCAGGATTTCACATTGGGTAGGGATATATAGGACTTCGTCCTGCAACTAAGAAGTATTTAGCAAGAAGGAATCACTCTGAGTAACATGCTAACTTATCCAAAGTCCCATATTATGTGTCCACCCACTAAATACATGTGCGTGAATAATATCAGCGCTTATTCAACTTTAACCTTATTATTGATGCCTATGCAATGTAGATTTTAACCTTGTATAATATTTATTGCAAATAGATTTTTAGTAAAAGAACATAAGAGATACAATGACAAATACAAACATTACACAGAGATTTTTCCCCTAGAAACCCAAACCGGGAAAACCAGCATATTCTCTATTCGTTCATAGTGATACATTGTTTATAATACAATATACATATAGGAGCCATCGACATCCAAATCCCTAACCCAATGACTTGGATTAGTCAACTACCCTAATTCCTTAACTGGAAATAGAAAACCATCAGCAAAAAAACCATGTGCCGAAAAACCACCTAAATATGTGACACGTTTCCTGAGACACTACTACTCGTGCAAAGAATATAACACATACCCAACATGCAAGAGGTACTTTCTTGGTCCCAAATTTTTTTGTGGCCTATAGGAGGTTATTAAGGCCTTAAATTTGAATGGAAATAAAAAAAAATTGATCGATATTTTTCTCTCTTTTATTCGTTGGATTTCATGACTACAAGACTAGTCTTGTTCTCAAGATCTTGGTTGTCTGGTCACTGTTGTGGTCATATTTGAAACTTGAGTTTATAGATACTTTTCATTTGTGTTTTAATTGGATTTTTAAAACATAAAACTAAATTGTTTTCTTTCTTTTAGCATATTTTGTTATTTTTGCTTTGGTAAAAAGAAAAAGAAAATGAAAAAACCCAAGTTTTTGCTAGTTAGGTCTCTTTCTTTCTTTGCATTGTTATTTGAAAAAGAAAAATATGTTAGCATCGGATTTTTGGTTTCTTCTCATCTTGAAATCATTTCGAAAGAAAAATAACAAAAAACATCCTTTTGTTTTCTTCTTTTGCTTTTCTCAAATGGTTGCATTGTGCATTTTACATAGAAAAGGAAAAAATTGCATTTCAAGGTTTGAAGCAATGTTCATGCATTTTCTTTTTGAAACTCTTTTTCATTTGAAGAATTAGTGTAAAGTTTCATTTTCTATTTTTCTTCTAAGTTTCATTTTTTGTAAGAGTCTCAAACAACATAAGCTTCACTCCATACCCCTTTTGTAAAAACACACTCCAAAACAAACGCTAAACTTAAAATGTACTAGACTTTGTTTCTAGGGTTCACAAACAAATTTAGGGTTAGGGCCTTGGTTTAGGTTGGAGAGTTAATTTCTCCAAGGCTAGAAAATAAACATAGGAGTTTGAGTTAAGGAGTGTAAAATCCAACCATCGTATATGTGTGGTCAGGAAACTCCTCTCACACAAGATCTAAGCACGAGGTCGTGTAAGGGAGAGCCAAGGAGATTTCCCTCCAAATCTTAACTGATCATAGTGGAGAGATCGTGTATTGGGGGTTTCATCAATTCCCTTACCTCCGTGATAATCGCGCTTTCAAGGCTTTGGGATTTGTTACCCTACCCATACGTTTGATATCGACTGTCAATTGTTCCCTTGGACGTCAACTGCAAGTTGGTAACCATATTTTCTCTTCCTGGGGATCTTAGAGGTGACTACGAGGGTTTGTTGTTGTATCTAGAACATATTTCATATCACACTTTTCAATACTATTGGAGGGTGCCCCACGAAGTGTGGGTGCTTGCACTAGATAAGGTTGGTAAGTGGAGGTCGGGATAACTGCTTCTCACTCCTTCGTTCGCTGGTTCACGAGACGTAATCAATGTGTTCCTTCGTCCAGAAGGTCCCTTTCCACTTTTTTATTGCTTTGGACTCAGGACTTTATCCACCTGGGCTGAAGATTTTGAAACGTTGTTTGCTTGTGATGTTTCTCTTAGGGATTTTTATTGGAGTTTTTCTTTGTATAGTTGGCCTTAGGTTGTGTCAGTATCGCTACTTTTGGATCATGGATTCAAGGTGGTCTACCAACCACTCTATTGGCCGAGAAGGACCCCTAGTGTTTCTCTTCAAAGTGTGGAGCCGCCTCATAGAAGGCATGGGTTTTTATACCATTGGTTCATCAGATTTAGTGTGTGTGACTTGTATGGACATGAAAAATCTCATAAGGGACGAACCTGTGCATAAGAAATTCAAGGTCAGAGTTCTTGAGGATACCAACCAAGGAATCCCTGCGCAAGGGGATTCTTGTGCTTTTACATTCTTTGGAAACGTTGGTGCCCCATTGATGGCCACTTTGAACATTCCTGGGTTGAATGTAGGACTACAGATTTGGTTTTGGACCACTCTAAATGTACCAAATTATCTTGATGCTTCTCAGATAAGCACCTTATGTCAGGGGTATCGTACAGATGTTGATCCTTCACCTGCTACATCTGCCAAGTTTACTCCTCCTTCTCCCTCTTCGGGTGAAAGTCTTGCTACTATTAACGAGAAGTCTAAAAGGAATAAGAAGAAGAAGAGTAAGAAGAAGAAGTCACCAACCTCTGCTAGTCATGTTGGAGACCTGCACCCACCCTCTGCAATTCATGATGGGGGCAAGAGACTAGTCCCCGTGAGTCATACTAGATTTCAACAACCAACCTCTGCTATTCATGTTGGATTTAGGTCATCAACCTCTATAAGTCATGCTGGGGTCAAGAAACCAGCCACTACAAGTCATGATGGAAGCATGAGTCCAGTCAATATGAGTCATACTAGCATTAGTTCACCAATCTTTGCAAGTCATGTTGGAGTCTTGTCACCAACCTCTACTAGTCATGCTAGAGATGTGAAACCAACCTCTTCTAGTCATGTTGGGGGCATGCCATCGGCCTCTGTGAGTCATGTTGGGAGTGAGAGCCTAGTCTCTACAAGTCATGTTGAAGACAAGAAACCAATTTCCGCAATTAATGTTGGGTGCACGAGTCTAGTCATTGGTAGTCATACTGGAAAAATGTCATCAACCTCTGCAAGTCATGTTTGAGATAAACACCTAGCCACTGCAAGGCATGTTGGGGGCAACCCACCGGCCACTGCAAGTCATGTTGGGGGACTTGATAATTTTAAAATTCCTAGATGTATCAAATGTAAACCCAAGTTCCCTTGTAAGATTTGTGAGGGAGATCACCTTACTCCTTGTCTAAAGGCCCTTCTAGCTCTGTGTCATCTTCAATTTCCCAACGGTCTTATCAATTGTTGGTTGATGAAGTGGTTGTGTCAATGCAATCTTCGGCTAATACCACTCTCATTTTGGGGATTAAAGCATCTCTTGACCATGTTTCATCGCATCCTTTACAACCAGTGGTTGAAGAAGTGGTCACGCTGATGCAATATTTGGTTGATCCCAGTCTTCTCTTAGAGAGTGACCAGTCTTCCAAGGTGGTCGAGCCAATGCAATCTTCGACTGATCCCACTCTTCTTTCAGGGAGTGATGCATATTTCAACTATGTCTTTAACATTTCCAATTCAATACCTTCTAAACAAGGGGGAATTCCACTCTCTTCAAGTACGCTCCCTTCAAATCCTAGGATGGTTTCCTTTGATTGGAATAATCTTGTAGAGCCTCACCTTCCTTCTTCTACACCTTTCCAGATAACAGTTCTAGTTGAATCTATGTTGAAAGGAGTTCGTCGATGTATTGTAGATGAAGGATCATCTGCAAGTACTTTATCCTCCTCGTCTTGGAAAGCTTTGGGTTCTCCCACGATTGTGTCAACTACCAATGAGTTGTTGTCTTTCGATAGAAGACCTAGTGAATGTCTGGGGATTCTTCCTTAGTTTCCTATCATGTTAGGTGGGAAAAATGTTTTAATCAATTTTTTAGTGGTGTGAGGCCCTTTAGACTTTAATATGATTCTTGGGTTGATTATGATTATGCGATGAAGGTTGTGGTGTCTATTATCTTAACAAAGTTACCAACTTAATGAGAACTGTGAACTCAAAACGAGAACTATGGCCTAAAAAACCCATATTTTTGAAAAACAAAACATGAAAATCAACCCCCAAATCAAAAAGTGGTGCTACCAGTAACACCATTTTTTCAAACGGGGTCAAAATTACAATTTTTTCAAACAGAGCCTTCAAAACTCATGCAGTAACTCAGAAAAACCTTCAAATCGACACCTAAATAAACAAAAAATGATGTTATTGATTTTTTTTTTCAAAACGTTAAATTTATAGATATTTTGAAATCGTATTTTTAGCAGTCAGTACCATTAAAACCAAAACCTCAAAATCAACCATCAAATTGAAAAGTACTACTGGTAGCACCCATTTTAAATTTGTGGTATTAAAATGACATATTTTTTAAAGTGGTAATCGAAATCATCGTTACTGCAAACAAAATCATCAAATCCACCCTTAAATGCTTACTTTTAAAATCTTAGTTTATCACTCCAAACACAACATAATACATAATTCCATGAAAACAATACATTTAAAAATATATATTCAAAACCCAAATTTGGAAAACCGATTGAAAAAAAAAAACTGGATAAAAAAAAACTAAAAAAGAACGAAAAAAATTTAAATTTTTCCAAAAAACACATTTTTTTAATATATATATATATATATATACACACACACACACACACACACACACACACACACACTAAAAACATGCCAAAATTCAAAAAAATATTAAAAAAAGGATTTAAAATAAAATAAAAATATTAACAAAACATCAAAATTCCCTAAGCTAAAAAAATTTAGTTAAAAACATTTAAAAAATTAAATAAAACATAAAATTTCATCGCAAATTAAAACACACACACACACACACGTGCCTTGTGCCTAAAAGCATAAGAGTCCACCACACACCTATTTGTGGATTGCCAGACCACACAATTTATTTGGGACAATATCCTCACCTCTTTGGGGATTGACAGTGACTGGAAGAGGGCCACCATTGAAGAAAATTTAAAATATTGGTTCCTCAAACTTCCAAACATAAGCCGCATTCCTTTTTTGATTATGTGGGAGATTTGAAAATATAGAAATAAAATTTGGTTTGAAAACTGGACCAAGAATGTTCCCAAGATATGGAATAAAATTCTCCTCTCCATTAAAGAACATCCATATAAAGAGGAAGCAGACAAATCAGAAGTACTATTAAATCCAGTCTACTTCAATGATAACCCAATCGACTTCTTTGATAGAGCAACAACAGAAAATAAATGTGGCATATGCATTTACTTAAAATTCTCACCTGGACACAACATCCAAGCACACTTTGTCAGAGGAACATGAAACAATATGAAAGATGATATGATGGGATTATGGGGAATCCTTCTACTTGCCACTTAGTTCTCTATTAAAAAATTAATGGTGGCAGGTGATTCAAAAGTCACCATTGATTGGATAAGTGACAAAGTCAAACTTGAACTTAATTATCTCAGCCATTGGAAGGAAAAGATCAACAAACTAAAGAAAGGTTTCGAAACCTTAAACTTCATGCATATCCACAGACAGTTTAATAAAATTGCAAACAACTTATCCAAGAAAGCCCTCAATGATAATCTAGGATGGCTAACATTCGAAGAGCACAACAATGGAACTATCGTTAGAACAAGAGAACTCCATATTCTATAAGGTGGCAATAACAAGAAATGCTATTGTGGTATACATTGTGCTAGACAATTTAAGTGTCATTAGGATATAACATGCAAAAGATTAAGAAAAAGAATGTCTATTCCATTCATGGAAGAAACGAATACTGTAAATTGAAAGTTTCAATTGATTCTAATAAGAATAAAAGTGGAACTATTTTTTTTCGTGTGAAATATATATATATATATGTG
>ML807192.1:287436-300647 GCA_009831015.1 Picea engelmannii
GATGCCCCAAAAAACAAGAACTCTGTAGAGTTCTTGTTAAGTTGTTAGCTATGTTTCTTTTGTGTGATGCATTTCCCTCACAACAGAAGAATTGTCACTATTGTTCAACTTTCATATGATAATCACCATCCTAGTTTGATTTCATCTCAGTTTTTCCCTTTGTGTGTTACTAGCGTTCGAGTAGACTCTTCCCTGTCACGAGTGAATTATGTGGTGTCTTATCCTCGGTGTTCAATTGCTTCTAAGAAAGGATGTTTAAAATAATGTTCACCTTCTCGAGACAAGGTCTCGACATTTGATCATATGTTGTATTGAATGGGAGATTGTAAGCCTTTTGTTTCCCCCCTTGGCCCGAGTAATATGGAGTTTCCTCTTGAGTCTGATCTTATTGTTTGTGAGACTTCGACCCCTAGTTTTCGTGAGCTTTCAAGCCCTAGTTTCATGGATGTTGAGTTTCCCTCAGATGAGGTTATCCTTGAAGCTATGATTATGGATCCTCGACCTCTTCCTGAACTAGAAGATTTATTGGTTGGTTACTCGAGCCTAGCAATGGGTTCTACTTGGAAAACTATTATGCATAAGTCGTAAGGTTGTGCAGTCCTATGTACATATTTTACTTTTAGGGCTTCTTGTTTTCAAGTTCTGTATCCCATAGCACACGTTTTTATCAAAGGTTTCTATATTGGACTTATTAACTTTTGTGTGAGTGTTTTTGGTCTTATATATAGGACTTTGGAGACATTTTCTTTGGTACATTTTTGTTCCATGTTGATTTGTTCTGACAGGTAATAATCTTGAAATTGGCATATAGGTTAGATTTTACCCTCCATGCATTTTTGCATTATCTGTTTCTTGTTTCATTTTTCCTTAGGATCGACCCCATTGAGTTGTGACACATAACCTTGCTTGTTTTTTAGAAGTGTCGTAATTCATGTGGCAGAGCCTATCTTCAATGAGTGCCCTAGCTTAGACTCCCTTTTCATTTTGGTGCCCATGCTGCGAGTTTTCTATTAGGCTCGAGAGTTCTTTTTAATCTTGCCACGACTTTACGTTGAAGTTGCATATCTTCTTCTCAATATTTTTATGGCCATTACCTACAAGACTCCCCCTAACATATGTTGATACATATGTCAGCACCTCTTTGAATTCTTCAACATGTATTGTGTTTCTTACTGGCATGTAGGGTAGGGTCACTTCCACCTGCACAATGCATTTCTCTGTATCATTCACATATCTGCCATAGGATCCACCCCATTCGTTTTTGACATCATACCTTCAAGCTACTTTAAAGGTGTTGTTACGAATGATAGAGCTTACCTCTCCATGGGTGTTCTAGTTAGTACCTCACTAGAATTTTTTACACCCATGTTGCAATATTTTTTGTAGGCTCGGAAGCCTTATCTAGTCATGCCATGTCTTTGATTTGAAGCCTCACGACTTCCTCTCAATCTCTTTCTAGCTAATTCATCAATGGGGCTTCCAAAATTTTGTTGAGTTGTAATTACATTGCATATTAACCACTCTCTCTTTTAGGCCTAATGTCGGATTCATCTTGTTATTGTTGAACCATTTGCTTATGATTTACTACCAGTTGCTAGCCTTGCAATTTATGCCTTTGTGACTTGACACCTTAACCTTGGAGGAAACATCCCCTAAGTGTCCTTATCCTGCACATGCTTCCTTGCATTGAGCATAGGTATGTTATATTTTGTAACTATCTTGTTTTCCCACGACACATGTTCTCTCCACTGTTTTATAGAATTATTTTATTATTTTTCAGGCTTTGATAACATGAAAAAGACAAAAAAATAAAAAGGAGGAGGAAAATCATCTATCTCTTATTTTGGCAGCAGTCTTGTCTCCCTTGAACAAAGCACAATCTTTGAGTCAATGTCTCAATATTTTGGGTTTAGTATGGATTTATGATAGTTTTTCTCATTTTTTAGTGTAATCTCCTCCATTTGGTTATTCTTCCAACCATATGGAGTGTTTGATGATGCATCATGTATCATGAATGTATCCCAATTTATAAGCGATGTTGCTTAAGTCACATAATGTGTCGTGCTTTTGTTCAAGGGAAGTTTCATCTCGAGTCGACCATTCTGCAAAAAGTCTCTTACCTTTTAAGTCGACCTTCCTATGTCAGTCAAGTACATCTCATCATCACAAGTATATTTGTATCTCACTCATGCTAGTATATAAGGTCCTCATTGTCTTCTTGCTGGCAGGTCTGCTCTTATCGACTCCGACACATTTCTCTGAGAGTATGACCTAGAGTTGCACCATGGGCCTATTTCAATCATTGATAGGTGACCTTTCACTCAGCATATTTGGTCACTAACTGAGCGGTTTCCCTTATGTTTGACATCAAAAACACTCATCACACATAGGGATTTGTGCAGTACCTTGGTTTCCATTTGACCCCATTGGTGGATTCCTCATCTTTGTCAGTAGTCTCCATTATTGGATATTATTTAGAGAGTCTTTATCGTGCATTATTCCATCCAGTGCATGTTGGAGTCATACCTCAGTGTGGTCCTTACAATCTATTCGTCTGAGTCCTTCCAAATATTTGGCCTCCTGCTACCCCTTGTGTTGGATGGTGGAGGATGCCTTAATGCCTTCCTTCCAACAGATCTCTTCTTATCAACTTCAACACATATTTCTCTGGGATATGGATCTAGAGTTATTTGTGGTACCTTGGGGCTTGCATCCATCAATGGAAAGTTCCCTCGCTATTGACAGTGGGAATACATCAATGTCGCTTGCTCGATATATTCTACCAGATGTTCGACAACAACTCATTCATTCACACTTGTTAGATTGTACCATGGTACCTTGAAACCCATTATCATCATTAGTGGGTTGTCTCATGTTTGTTAATGATATACATCAATGACCAATAATAAAATGGTGTATCACTGTGTTCGACCCCAACACATCTATTCACATGGTGTAGACTCGTACCCCGGTGGATCATTTTGAATACTTCGGGTGAAGTACGAGCATCACATATTTTTTTCTCCTACCTGGCATATTGTACCACCCCTCAAACATTGTTACTTGCATAGGATCATATTGCTCACTCCATTGGTTCCAGATATCCTCTGTTTTTTATTTTGAGACATAGATCCATTGTGTATCCACTCATTGCTATGATCTATTTTTTGCATGGATCCACTATGTATTCCTTGTGGCCATGATTTCTACTTCATATATATCACATGGATCTACTATGTATTGTACGTGGCCATGGACATAAATCATACTTTCATATATGCCATGGATATGCAGTGTACTTGATTTGGTGGCCATGCTTACTTCACTCCTAAGCATGGGTATGCCTAACTTTCGAAGAAAATACTCTTACTTGATATCTACTAATGGTTTATGTTTTTGGATCAGTTGTTCAAGAAATTTCATTGGCTCTACTTCATTTCATCCTTGCTTATCAAATTTATAATTTATTTTGGCCATCAATTGTCCTTCTGGCCTCACACATTAGGGGGCATTTGTTATACCACAATTTGCCACATCATTTTCATTTTTGGGATGGCTTAGTCCTTTTCTTTATATTGCAAATATAAATCCCCTTCCTCTGGCATGAGACTCATCTAAAAAACAACAATTTTATTTCCATTCACAGGTTATCAGTGTGAAAACCATGGATGTCTACGCTTTTCTAGTGTGCAACTCGCGGATTCCCTAAAAAATGTGAAAAAATAAAACAATATGCATTTTCATGTGGGTTTTTTAGTTGGGATCATTCCCAAACTCCCCTGAGCCCGTAAACAATGGAATTCAACCACCTCACCCCCTTGAGGATGGTATAAAGGCACATTCGAGGGCATATATGGGGAGGACAACCTAGGTGCAATATTGTGTTGACAAATTTGCAAGCTTCCCTATTTTCCTTGATCCTTTTGTTCGCACCATAATTTTCATAGCTAGTGTTAGAGTTTTGTCCAAAGTTTTCAAAGTCACGACATGATCTTGGGAAAATCAATGAATTCCTATATGAGTCATAGATTAGCGTGAATATCATGTCAAAAGGTATTATGGTTCATCATCACCTTTCATAAGGTTAGAAAAGGAACAATCATGACACCCCATGTCATCGGTATCGTTGCAAACTTCAAAAGAATACTCGTTTTGCAAGTTCGTTGCGCAAAGGATTTTGTTGATTTCATTTGTCGTGCAAAGGATATGGTCGCACATAATATTTCATCATGCAGAGGATGTCATCGCACAGAAGATGTCATCGCACAGAGGATGTTGTCGTGCAAAATATGTCGTCAAACAGAAGATGTTGTCACGCAGAAAATGTGGTCACGCAGAGGATTTTGTCGCACAGAGGATGTTGTTGCGCAGAGGATGGCATCACACAAAATATTTCGTTGCGTAGTGGATTTCGTCGTGCAATGGGATGTCATGCAGAGGATGTCTTCGTGCAGTGGATTTCGTCGCATAGTGGGATGTCGTGCAGAGGATGTCGTCGCACAGAGTATGTCATTGTGTAGTGGATTTGATCACGCAGTGGATTTCGTCACACATTTGATTTCATCGCGCAGTGGATTGTCGTGCATAGGATGCTTTCACGCAGAGGATTTTTGGGCGGACAGACTACAAGTCGCACTATGCAAATGACTGGTTTACTGGTCAACTTCAAGATCACTTTATGACCAATTGGAGAGGAATTTTGAAAATCCCCGAGAAATTTTTTGTTGAAGACAAAACAAATAATAAAAACCTCTCTCATATTTGAAAAAAGTTTCATATTTTGGGAGCTTAGAAGGAATCTTCGAGCCATATTTTTCATTTTTCATGATTTCCTGTCTGAGACATGTTTTTTCGACACTTATTACGGACATAGAGAGATGAATTTAAATAAACCGAGAGATATTTTTTCTTTATAACGAGCTTATCTACAAAAACCTCTCTCAGTTTTGAAAAATAGTTTTTTATTAGTGATATATGATTTAATCTTTAACGCCTATCTGCCCAGTTTGTTGCGCAATCCGCTATGTTTTTGTTGTAGGTTACTGTTGCGTAGCAGACTTGTTGTGAAGGGGTGATAGAGTGTCCACAAATTCACATGATGAATTATCACAACGATATGTTTTAATTTTGATCATGATCAATGATTGTGAAGAATATTTCGGTTACGATTATAATTTGGCAAAGTCGGGTTTTCTGTTTCTAGTAAATCCGTTGAAGTTATTGTTCTCTTTAAAAGAAATTATATCCATGATTCTAGAAGAGAGTAGTTCGACCCTAGCAACCAAGGGTGACATTAGTTTTCTATATATGGGGATCATTTTCATGTAAAAGGGGTTGGTTGGCAAACTAGTGTAGACAGTGACTATTGAATGTAGTTTGAGCTTGATCGAAATTTAATGCAAAAGTCTTGAAGCTTTGATGAAAAGATTCTAATTGTAGCAGTTGGATGTATTGTTTCCTTTATTTTCCTACATACTTCCTGTATTATTTATTCATATTTACATCTGTCTAAATAGGAACATATTTTCGAACCTGGGATTCACTGCGTAGTGCCCTGGGATTCACACCATTTAGAAAAACCATTTCCCTCTAAGTTAACTTTGAATTCATCCTCACCGGTGCTTCGAGTTGCTTCTTGTGTTTTTCTCCCACCACACACAATGATTTTTCACTGAAGATTGTTACTCTCTTAGCCTTTATCATCTCAAGTTCAGTCACCGAGTCATTTGTTTCTATCGTTTTCTTGAACGGACTCCATATCCCAAGGTCTTACTCTCTTGTGCCAATATAACTAGAAATTTTTATTTCAAAGGTGTTAAATCTAGCTGATAGCCATATCCTGTACGGAGACAAAGTCTCCCAAGAGAACCCTCTCTAGGTCCGAAAGGCTAGTTTCGTATCTCAAATTTGGTTTGTAGGTTGCCTCTGTCATTCGTTTCTCAGTCAAACGAAGATCACAGAGAGCTAACATTATGACTTCGTTGTCAAGGACGAAATCGAAAATTTTCCCTAGGAAAGAATGATATGGTTGAGTTATGAGGTCTGAGAGCAACAGACACTTAGGCACATATTGGCTGTATTTCTACTATGGTGACTCCACACATCAGAAAATCAGTGTGAAGGTGATTCCACTGGCATAAGAATCCAGAGCTAAAGTTTCATGGTGACTTAATTGTTCAAAGAGCTTGAGGTATGAAGAATTTCTTATCTTCATAATGGCAAGCTTGGCTTTCGATCCGGGTACTTCATCAAACAAAACAACAAGGTTGGTGGCATACCTTGTTTCTCTTCAAAATTTCATAAATTGGGTTTATATGTCTCCTAAGCATTATTGGTTTGGAGATATTTGTTCTTCATTAATATCTTATTTGGATTCGTGTCATATCTTTAGTGAAGGAGATAAGTTAGAATGTTTACAGAATCTTATTATGGAACTTGAGATAGAACAAGAAACACAAAGGATATCCCAATATTCATCTCCTTTTGAAGAATTTTCTGGCCAACAACAAAAACGGTATGAATTAAAGACAAATGAAACACTATTAACTCATTCAGAATAGTATAAAAGAGGGTATGAGGCTGCCATGGTTCAATGTTACAAGCATTATGATATGAGCCCCGAGGTTAGTAGTCCAAAGTTCATCCTACCAATCGAAAATGAATCTTCAGTCAATAAACAATAATCATGTCGAAATAAAGTTGTTGTTCAAAAACGTTTTTATCACATGGACAATGTGAACAGTCGAAAAGAACCATTTAAAGATTATCTCATTGTTGGTCATAAAGAAGTGATTGTTGTTTTTACTCTCAAAGATCATTTTGCAGCTCTAATGAAATCTTCAATTGAAATGAGCTATGTAATTTTCGAACATGAGGACAGTTTCAAATGGTGGGATAACTTGTCATATTTCAATTTTGACTTTATGATTGGAGGAGATGAAAGCAAGGTGCAGTCAAGAAACCATTTTCTTGACTGGATTCATTGCAAATATGGGATTACTTGATTTGGAATTTGTTCTTAGTAAAGTAGGGTAGGTAGGAGCATGAACAAGATTGGTTCTACGAGCATTTCTTTCAACAATCTGCAGTTTTCATTTTCATCTTAGTTTACAGATTTCAGTTTGGAGCATACACAGTTTTGGGTTTTCTGTGGATACAAGTGACAGGTCAGAGCACAGTTTTCAATGGTTTGGGAACATCCCAATGGATAAGCATAGGGTCTACGAGTTCTTCACTACCTCACTGGGAGGATATCATCCCCATTGGAGCCAGCTGTTAGAACCATGATTTTCATAGCTAGAGTTAGAGGTTTGTCCAAAGTTTTCAAAGTCATGACATGATCTTGGGAAAATCAAGGAATTCCTAGATGAGTCATAGGTTAGGGTGAATATCATGTCAAAAGGTATTATGGTTCATCATCACCTTTCATAAGGTTAGAAAAGGAAAAATCATGACACCCCATGTCATCGGTATCATTGCAAACTTCAAAGGAATACTCATTGTGCAAGTTCACTACACAAAGGCTTTTGGTACTTTCATTTGTCGCACAGAGGATGTTGTCACACAAAAGATGTCGTCACACAGAAGATGTTGTTGCGCAGAATATGTCGTCACGCAGAGGATGTTGTCGTGCAAAATATGTCATCGTGCAGAATATGTTTTCACCCAGAATATGTCGTCTCCCAGAGGATGTTGTTGCACAGAGGATGTTGTCACGCAGAGGATGCCATCGCACAAAATATTTTGTCGCACAGTGGATTTCATCACGCAGTGGGTTGTCATGCATAGGATGTTGTCGCATAGAGGATTTAATCACGCATTGGATTTCATCATGTAGTGGATTTCATCACGTAGTTGATTTCATCTCACAGTGGGTTGTCATGCATAGGATTCTTTCGTGCAGAGGATTTTCCTGCGCACAGGCTACAGGTCGCGCTGCGCAAATGACTGGTTTAGTGGTCAACTTCAAGATCACTTTATGACCAACTAGAGAGGAATTTTGAAAATCCTTGAGAGGTTTTTGTTGAGGACGAACCAAGTAATAAAAACCTCTCTCATATTTTAAATACATTTCATATTTTGGGAGATTCGAAAGAATATTTGAGCCCTATTTTTAAGTTTTCATGATTTCCTGTCTGAGACATGTTTTTACGACACGTGTTATGGACAGCTGGAGATGAATTTCAAGAAATAGAGAGAGGTATTTCTTTATAAAAATATTATATACAAAACACTCTCTCATTTTCTAAAAATAGTTTTTTATTAGTGAGATATGATTTCATCTTTAACACCTATTTTCCTAGTTTGTTGCACAATCCGTTGCGTTTTTGTTGTAGGTTACTGTTGCGTAGCATATTTGTTGTGTAGGGGTAACAGAGTGTCCAAAAATGCACATGATGAATTATCACAACCATATGGTCGAATTGTGATCATGATCAATGATGGTAAATGATATTTTGGTTACGTTTATGATTTGGCAAAGTCGGGTTTTCTATTTTTAATAAATCCATTGAAGTTATTGTTCTCTTTCAAAGAAATCAAATCCATGATTCTAGAAGATATTAGTTAGACCCTAGCAGCCAAGGGAGACATTATTTTTCTATATATGGGGATCATTTTCATGTCAAAGGGGTTGGTTGGAAAACTAGTGTAGACAATGACTATTGAATGTAGTTTGAGCTCGATCAAAATTTAATGCAAAAGTCCTGAAGCTTTGATGAAAATATTCTATTTGTAGCAGTTGAATGTATTGTTTCCTTTATTTGCATACATACTTCCTATATTATTTATTCATATATATTTTTGTCTAAATAGTAACCTATTTTCGAACCTGAGATTCACTATGCAATGCTCTGGGATTCGTGCCATTTAGACAAACCATTTTCCTCTAAGTTAACTCTGAATTCATCCTCAGTGGTGCTTTGAGTTGCTTCCTGTGTTTTTCTCCCACCACACACAACAATTTGCACTGAATATTGTTACTCTCTTAGCCTTTATCCTATCAATTTCAGTCACCGAGTCATTTGTTTCTATCATTTTCTAGAACCGACTCCATAGCCCAAGGTCTTACTCTCTTGCACCAATATAACCAGAACTTATTATTTCAAAGGTGTTAAATCTAGCTGATAGATCAAAGTCATATCCTGTACCGATACAAAGTCTCCCGATAGAGCCATCTCCAGGTCCGAAAGGCTAGTTTCAAATCTCATAGTTGGTGTGTAGGTTTCCTCTGTCATTTTTTTCTCAGTTGAACAAAGTTTACAGAGAGCTAACGTCCTGGCATCGTTGTTGAGGACGAAATTGAAAATTTTCCCTGGGAAAGAATGACATGGTTTAGTTCTGAGGTTTGAGAGCAGCAGACACTTAGGCACATATTGGTTGTATTTCTTCTCTAGCGACTCCACACATCATAAAATCAGTTTGAAGGTGATTCCACTAGCATAAGAATCCAGAGATAAAGTTTCATGGTGACTTAATTGTTCAAAGAGATCGAGGTACGAAGATTTTATTATCTTCAGAATGACAAGCTTGGATTTCGATTCAGGTACTTCATCAAACAAAACAACAAGGTTGGTGGCAGACCTTGTTTCTCTTCAAAAATTCAGAAATTGGGTTGATATGTCTCCTAAGCATTATTGGTTTGGAGATATTCATTATTCATTAATATCTTATTTGGATTCGTGTCATATATTTAGTGAAGGAGATAAGTTAGAATATTTACCGAAGCTTATTATGGAACTTGAGATATAACAAGAAACACAAAGGATATCCCAAGATTCATCTCCTTTTGAAGAATTTTCTGGCCAACAATAAGAACAGTATGAATTAAAGCAGATGAAACACTATTAACTCATTCAGAATAGTATAAAAGAAGGTATGAGACTACCATGGTTCATTGTTACAAGCAATATGATCTGAGGCCCGAGGTTAGTAGTCCAAAGTTAATCCTACCAATTGAAAATGAATCTTCAGTTAACAAACAATACTCATGTCGAAATAAAGATGTTGTTCAAAAATTTTTTTATGACATGGACAATGTGAACAGTCAGAAAGAACCATTTAAATATTATCTCATTGTTGGTCATAAACAAGTGATAGTTGTTTCTGCTCTCAAATATATTTTTGCAGATCTGTTGAAATCTTCAATCTAAATGAGCTATGTAATGTTTGAACATGAGGACAGTTTCAAATGGTGGAATAACTTGTCATATTTCAATTTTGACTTTATAACTAGAGGAGTTGAAAGCAAGTTGCAGTCAAGAAACCATTTGCTTGATTGGCTTCATTGGAAATATGGGATTACTTGATTTGGCATTTGTTCTTAGTAAAGTAGGGTAGGTAGGAGTATGAACAAGCTTGGTTCTACGAGCATTTATTTCAACAATCTGTAGTTTTCATTTTCAGCTTAGTTTACATATTTCAGTTTGGAGTATACACAGTTTTGGGTTTTCAGCGGATACAAGTGACAGGTCAAAGCAGAGTTTTCAATGGTTTGGGAACAACCCAATGGATAGGCACAGGGTCTATGAGTTATTTTCTACCTCACTGGGAGGAGAGCATATCCGTTGGAGCTAGTTGTTAGCACCATGATTTTCATAGCTAGAGTTATAGGTTTGTCCAAAGTTTTCAAAGTCATGACATGATCTTGGGAAAATCAAGGAATTCCTAGATGAGTCACAGGTTAGGGTGAATATCATGTCAAAAGGTATTATGGTTCATCATCACCTTTCATAAGGTTAGAGAAGGAACAATCATGACACTCCATGTCATCGGCATCGTTGCAAACTTCAAAATAATACTCGTTGTCCAAGTTCGTTGTTCAAAGGCTTTTGTTGCTTTCATTTGTCGCATAGAGGATGTTGTCACGTGGAAGATGTCATCGCGCAAAGGATGCCACCACACAGAAGATGTCGTCGCGTAGAGGATGTTGTCCCACAAAATATGTCGTCGCGCAGAAGATTTTGTCGTGCAGAAGATGTCGCTGCGCAGAGGATGTTGTCACGAAGAGGATGTTGTCGCGCAAAGAATGCCATCACGCAAAAGATTTCGTTGCGCAGTGGATTTCGTCGTGCAGTGGCTTGTCACGCATAGGATGTTGTCGTGCAGAGGATGTCATCACGTAGTGGATTTCATCATTCAGTGGATTTCTTCACGCAATTGATTTCATCGCACAATGTTCTGTCGCACATAGGATGCTTTCGCATAGAGGATTTTCATGCGCACAGGCTACAGGTTGCACTACGCAAATGACTAGTTTAGTGGTCAACTTCAAGATCACTTTATGACCAACTAGAGAGGAAGTTTGAAAATCCCCGAGAGGGTTTTGTTGAGGAAAAACCAAATAATAAAAACCTCTCAGATTTGAAAAAAGTTTCATATTTTTGGAGATTCGAAGGAATCTTTGAGCCCTATTTTTCAGTTTTCATGATTTCCTATCCGAGACATGTTTTTTATACACATATTACAGCCATCTAGAGATGAATTTCAAGAAACCAAGAGAGGTTTTTTTTTTATAACGAGACTATCTACAAAAACCTCTCTCAGTTTCGAAAAATAGTTTTTATTAGTGAGATATGATTTCATCTTTAACACCTATTTTCCCAGTTTGTTGCGCAATCCACTATGTTTTTATTGTAGGTCACTGTTGCGTGGCAGACTTGTTGTGCAGGGGTGAAAGAGTTTCCAACAATGCACATGATGACTTATCACAACCATATGGTCGAATTTTGATCATGATCAATGATTGTAAAGAATATTTTGGTTACGATTATGATTTGGCAAAGTTGGGTTTTCTATTTTTAGTAAATCCGTTGAAGTTATTGTTCTATTTCAAAGTAATCAGATCCATGATTCTAGGAGAGAGTATTTTGACCCTAGCAACCAAGGGTGACATTATTTTTCTATATATGGCAATCATTTTCATGTAAAATGGGTTGGTTGGAAAACTAGTGTAGACAGTGACTATTGAATGTCGTTTGAGCTCGATCGAAATTTAATGCAAAAGTCCTGAAGCTTTGATGAAAAGATTCTAATTGTAGAAGTTGGATGTATTGTTTCCTTTCTTTGCGTACGTACTTTATGTATTATTTATTCATATCTATTTTTGTCTAAATAGGAACTTATTTTTGAACCTGGGATTCATTGCGCAGTACCATGGGATTCGCGCCATTTAGACAAATCATTTTCCTCTAAGTTAAATCTGAATTCATCCTAAGCAGTGTTCTGAGTTGCCTCCTATGTTTTTCTCCCATCACACACGATGATTTTGCAGTGAATACCATTACTCTCTTAGCCTTTATCCTCTCAAGTTCAGTCACAGAGTCATTTGTTTCTATTGTTTTCTTGAATCGACTCCATAGCCCAAGGTATTACTCTCTTGCGACAATATAACCAGAACTTATTATTTCAAAGGTGTTAAATCTAGCCGATAGCTCAAAGCCATATCCTGTGCTGAGACAAAGTCTCTCTCGAGAGCCCACTCCAGGTACGAAAGGCTAGTTTCGTATCTAAAAGTTGGTTTGTAGGTTTCCTTTGTCATTCGTTTCTCAGTCGAACGAAGTTTACAGAGAGATAACACCTTTGAGAAACATACCCTTGTTCTAGAACTTGCTTTCCAATACTCCTTATTCTCCCTTATATGGCCATAGGGTGTGTTCCTAACCATTTTGGGTCATCCAAAGAAGGGCCATCTTGCTAAGTTGATGCTTGAAGGACTAGTGGAGGAACTTGGGTGGTTGGCTTCAAGGCAGTGTCGACGGTTCGAGTCAAGTTATAACTACTCACTTTTATTATTTTCAATATAAGAGTTATCTTTCCTCCATACTTGTGTAAATTGATTTCAATCTGTTGATATATGTGATCCGGATTTAGGAGCGGAATGAACTGATTAACAGACTGAATACAATAAACACATAGATAGGATGAATAACACAAATATCTAGTGAACGATATCTTCTATTAAATAATGAAATAGAATGAAACTGTAAAACTGCAGAACTTAAACTTGCTCGAATGGCAGTATCTATCTCCAAGAAGCGATGTGCCTGCTACGAGCATCCGTCTGAGAATAATGGATTACAATGAGGCTCCATAGGCCCTTTTCATATTACTCATGAATTCCCAAACCCTAGACATCCAAAAACCTAACCCTAGAAGGTGAAACGCCAAAAGTCATGTGGGCCCTATGGGTAAGTTGGTGTAATTTGGTACCT
>ML807192.1:315475-326173 GCA_009831015.1 Picea engelmannii
ACATATGAGGGTCCTCCAACTTCGTAAGGCCATAACTCTCAAACCGTGAGGAGTTATGTGACGTTCTACATACCACCAGAAATGGCATGACATGTACTATCCATATAGAATAGTATTATCTAAAAATATATCATAACTCACACTGTTACCCATCAAACAAACTCGGGTCCATTACCCAAACCTGGGGTCTCCAACTTATCATGGCCATAACTCTCTAACCATGAGGAATTATGTGACGTTCCACATACCACCGGAAATGAAATGACAAGAATTATACATCTAGGATATTTTCCTTTACAAATTCACTTTCCTTCATCTCATTATTCCACAATTAAGCACGGGTTCTCTTACTCCACAAGGTGTCTTCCTGTGAGGGATTTCACCATAAGGGGACCACTTTGGAGTTCATCCATATTTACTTCTTATCAACCATGACAAAACAATAATGAGTCATATTTACATCAAACAATATTGGGTCCACTACCCAAACCTTTGTGCTACGGGGCTTTCTTCAAGGGTTGACATCAATGACAACCAACCTTAACCAACACATAATGGATTACAATGAGGCTCCATAGGCCCTTTTCATATTACTCATGAATGCCAAAACCTTAGACATCCAAAAACCTAACCCTAGAAGGTGAAATTCCAAAAGTCATGTGGGCCCTATGGGTAAGTTGGTGTAATTTGGTACCTCAACTTCCTAGGGTCATAACTTTTGCATACGAGATCAGTTTTAGGCGCGTGATAGCCCGTTGGAAAGGTATTTCAGAGAACTACACATTATGCCATTAAACTTTGACTTTGTATATATTATAATTGAGGTGAGCCAAAAAAACAATGTTTAGGGCCCCAAAATTGCCCTAAAAGTACAACAAGATGTGCTGACATGAAAACATAGAAAATAAGCCAGTTGGATTAGGCGAGAGGCCACTCGTATCCACCTGGAGAATGTGTGAGGCTTCAGACAGCCCCAAAAGTGTATAACTCACAATTATAAAGCAGTACAAAAAGACGTGTTGAACAAAAACAAACATGGGGAGCCAGTTGGAATAGGTGGGTGGCCACCAATATCCACTTGGATCAATATGTTATCTTTATTCATATAATGAAATATTTGCACATTATATGTATGATTTGAATCTATAACTACCTTGTTGTTGCATAGATTTGGTTTTCTTTTAAAAGTTGATACCAGTGGACATCGGGAGCAACATCAAAGGTGGAGACAAAGGATCGACATCAAGCATAGGATACAAGGTGTGAGGCCTCTCTCTCTCTCTCTCTCTCTCTCTCTCTCTCTCTCTCTCTCTCCTCAAAGTAGTTATTTTTCTCATAGCATTGTTTTGTGTGAGGGTAGGTTATGTATTTTATATATGGTCTTGCTTTGTTGTGACATGACCCAAGGTCACAGGGGAAAAATCGCATAACATCGAATATTATTGTCTTTTAAAAATCTGAACTTGTTATCAAGCATTGCCTCTAACTTTTTGTTTGGGGTTTTGTTTCTCTCTCTACTCTCCTTTTTCTCTAATAATTATATATGTTTGTACAGATTCTCTAGAATGAATTTATTAAACATCTCCTTAAAAAATTAATATTTTAGAATATGTGATAATATATATATATATATATATATATATATATATATATATATATATATATCCTCATAAAAAAGCGTAATTTTATTCATCCGAAGAGACAAAATTACATTTTATAGGTGCTAGGTGAGCACATTAGGTATAGAGAAATAATGAGTATGAGGGATGATGCCCGAGAGCCATCATGTGACATGTACATGATCGCATATAGTGATATCCTCATGTCCATAGAGATTTATATTCCAAAAATAATTACATTTCAGTAAACATCCAATCCCAAAGGGCCATAGAGCATAAATATATAAAATCTATTTAATGTTGAGATAAAAGGAAAAAAATGTCTTCAGTGTCAAGTATATACAAAGTAAAAAATTTGAAAACTTGCTTGAAAAAGAACAACATGTTAATGTTGTATTTGAGTCGGTTAATCGATGAAGGTTCGGTGGTAGAAACCTTGTGCAGAATCTCCATCTGATTTGGTTATATGCCAATGTCCAAAGGGAAGTGGGATTCCTTCCTTTGACAAAGTATGCTCTACTGAGTTCCGGTTCTTGTAGACATGTCGTAGAACAAAAGAGTCAATTGAGTCCAACATATTGTAGATCTCCTCCAAAATCGGAAGTAGTAGAATATTGTGGCAGTGTTGGATTTTTCGGGACCAATTGATGACATTCATGGAGTCACCGAAGAGTTGAATGGTGGGTTCCCCTTGCTCACATGAAAATTTAAGAAATAAAAGTTAATCCATGAGTTCAACATTGTTATTTGTACCCTGTCCCAGACCCATTTTTATTTTAAAGAAATGTGAGTCAGATAAATATNATAGAGGAGATTTTAAGATGCACCCTAAAAATAATCCCAAGGAAAAGAAGAGTCAATGTGTTTTGGATGGGTTGCTCGGATAGCAGGCCTGTTCTTTTCTTGGGGGAAATGTTTAAGGATCGAGAGGCTTTTTGTTGCAATAATTTCAGGAACAGTTGCCTTGTCATTGAATATGGTTGAATTCCTCGCCATCCAAATACCCCAGTTAATAAGCAAAGGTAAAGCTTTGATATTCCTGTGTACAGGTTTTTGTAGCCAGTTTTTCCAAGTCGACTCAAGTTTTTCCAATCACAAGGCTATCTCAGGAGAGCGTAAGTTGCAGTCCATACTTTCATAGTGAAAGGGAAAAAAATGACAATATGTGCAATGGATTCATTTTTGGATTTGCATAGAGGACACCATCCTAGCCCAACAATCTGGAGCTTTCTCATATTTTCCCAAGTGGGGATGTTGTCTAACAAATAAGAACACATGAAGATTTTTGGTTTTAGGGGGGAATTAAGTTTCCACAGTCTACTCCACCACCAACATGGTTCTCTTTGGAGGGAAAATATTCAATGCTATATAGCCCAGTTTTTGAGTGTATACCCCATGGGGAGCCTTTTTCCAAATTAGTGCATCTTCCTTGTCCATGAGCCTAATATGACCCATTCGAAGAGCAAAAATATAGTTGTCCCAATGTATGTGGAAAGCTCCATCCAAGCCAAGTGAAGCAGAACTATGCCATACTTGCTTCCAAATTTTTTTGGTGTATGGGTCTGCAATTTGATTTAGATAGATGAAACCTTGAAGGTGCAATTGATCTAGAAAGACCTGTGGTAGAATATGAGAGTTTCCACTCCCGGGCCAAGGAATCGTCTCAATGAGGACTTGGTTCCCCTGCCAACTTTCCATGCCAAACCATTGCCTACCACATGGAAGGATTTTACCACTGCATTCCAAATAATTGAGCAGTTATGTGTGGAATTATCATTCCTTCGGATCCAATCTCCGATCGAATCTGGTCGAATATACTTATGTTCCATCACTAGAGATGAGAAGATGGTAGTTGTTAAAAGTCTAAAACAGAATTTGGCAACCAATAATTTTGAGAAGATGAAAATGTTCTTTAAGCCCCAACCACCCAAGGATTTTGGACGTGCCAAAAGTTCCCATTTTTCCTAGGGAAAAGTGAAATGTTCTTTAGACCCTGACCATATGATCCGGAAGCAAACAGATCAGACCTTTTCCAAAATCCCTTTGGGAATCCAGGAAAGCGATATCTAGTAAACTAGAATTGCCTCAAGAACTAATTTAGTCAGGGTTAATCTGTCTGCCTGAGAGAGCCACTAAAAGCTCCATACATTTATCCTCTTCTCAAGTTTGGCCAAGAGCCATTGCCAGTCTTCTTTTCGGTAGTTATTTTCCTTGAGCTGAAAAACCCAGGTATTTGATACCTATAGAGAGGTCATGAGTCAGGAAAGGAAATAGAGTGATGTAAATGTCCTCTGCCCCTTCATCCAAACCAATTAGGGTTAAGGAGGATTTTTTTGGGTTTATAACCATCCCAATAGCTGCCCAAAATAGATTGAGCATGTTAGCTAATTTTTCAGCATCCTTGGGTCTTCCATTGCAAAAAATTAGCACATATTCTACAAAAATTAAATGGGTGATACGAAAATATGAAGAGATCTGAATTCCCTGGAATTCTCCCGAGGAGGAGGTCATTCCCATGGACCTACTTATACCTTTTGCAACCAATACTAAAAGTAGTGGAGAGAGAGTCCATCCCTGCCTCAGGCCCCTTTCCAAAGTGAAGAAGGGTGATGCTGCCCCATTTATAAGGACAACAAAGGAGAATGAGGAGATGAAATCCATGATCCATTTAGTGAAGGGAACCTCTAACCCCAAGTGTGTAAGTAGTAGCCTGATAAAAGACCAACTAACACAATCAAAATCTTTTGGTAGATCTATCTTTAGGATGGCCCATTTTTCCCTGGAGGATCTGAGGCTGTGTAATCCTTCCTAAGCCACTCCAATGGCTTCGTGTATTTGTTTCCCATTCAAGAAACCAAAATTTTCTTTTGATATAGAGGCTGGTAGGATAGGTTTTATGCGTCTTGCAATGATTTGTTCCACTATTTTGTATATAAAATTGCAGAGAGAGATAGGCCTGAACTCATCGAAAGAAATGGGTTCATCCTTCTTTGGAATAAGAGATAAGAAAGTTTAGTTGAAAGCATAATGTATCCTACCATTCCTTATGTATTCTTCAACTACATGGAGGAGATCAGATCCTGACAACTCATAAAAACCAATATAAAATTCAATCGACCACCCGTCTAGCCTCGGGCTCTTATCTTTATGGAAACTATGGAGTGTCTCCTTTAGTTCATGTTCATTGACTTCCACAAAAATATCTTTGTTCCATTCTTCATCCACAAACCTGGGGTAATAAAGAGATAATTGAACAATATATGCAATATTTTCTCTTTGCTCTGCCTTGAACAAGGATTTGAAGTGATTTTTCCCCATCTCGGTCAGTCCTTCAGATGTTGAAACCATCATGCCTTCCTGGTCTTGGAGTTTCCAAATTTTGTTTGTAGATTTTATTCCTTTTGCATAAGCATGGAGGAATTTGGTATTCTCATCCCGCTTATCCAACCATATAGCCTGGATTTTCAGTCTCCATCTCATTTCTTACTCAACCAACAGTTTCCTACGCCTAGATTCAAGTGATTTTATAGTTTCCTGCGAAGTTTCTGACACAAACCGAAAATTGATCGAATGATAAAAATGTTCAATATTTACTTCTATGTGCTCAAGTTCTTGTTCCTCCTTTTTTCATTTTTCTTGGGCCCAAGGGATCACCAATTTTTTAATTCTTATGAGATTGTCTACAAAATGAAACGCGACTGGAAGTCCCAAGAAAGGTCATAAGGAATCTAGTTTTCCTTTACTAGGTTTTGGAAGTTTTCATCAGAGAGTCAGGAGGCATTGAATGTGAATGGGGATGGCAGCTTATCCGACCCACTTTCCATTTCTAGCCAAACCGACGAATGATCTGATTATCCCCTAGATTCAATCCACTGTCTAACTTGGAAGCGAGACTCCATCAACTTTTCTGAAACCCGAAATTGATCTAGGCGTTTGGCTACCCTAGCTTCCCTTGTCTTCATATTTATCTTAGTAGGGTGGAGCCTCTGGGGGGAGACATCGAGAAGGTAGTTGGCTGATAGAAGATGGGAGAACATAACAAAAATGTGGTATGGGAGATCATTTGGGCCCCAAATCTCCGCAACTCCCAAAGAAAAATTTAAGTCTCCCCCTAGAATGAGATTATCAGCCTTCAAAAAATCAATCTTGAAGACAAAATCCCAAAAAGGAATCCTCTCTGTATAAGGGCCATAAATATTATGAATTATGAATTCCTTTTCCATACCTTCCACAAAAATGTCCACCTCGAGACAAGAGTTTAGGGCCTAAGAATTTAAGAGTTTAATAGAACGAGAAAGCCATCCAGTTATCAAACCACCCAATCTACCATTAGCATGAATACCTGAGAAATGTCATCATGGGAGTAGAGCTTCAAGGGTAATGGTTGCAGTTGCAAAATCTTCCATTGTTTCTTGGAGTAGTATAATATCCAGTTGATGAGTGCAAATAAACCTTTTTAGGGGGGATTTCTTGTGGGGGCTCGCCAAACCCCTGCAATTGAAAGAGATTAGTTTCACAAGGAAACCTCTCCCGGGGAATGCACTACTCTAAGTGCACCAATTACAATAGATTGTTGTCTGCATGAAGCGCTATCATTTAGGGCACAACTTTGTTCCTTTGAGAGGAAGGAGGAACACCCCCGACCTTTTTTTTGTAAATGAGAGTCAAGATTTTGTACAAGCTCGTGATCTCTAGATGAAGGGCCAAGTATAGTCTTGTTCCTAAGGTAAAAAAGGATGGTTCATTCCTCCGATATCTCAGAAGAGGACTCATCATTGGATACTGAGAAGAGGGGACCTAAGTGGGATGACGAGAGCAGGGCGTGAGAGGCTATGGAGGGGAAAGTGACATGAGGGGTATAACGAGATTTTTGTAGGGTTGATGGAAAAGGGGAGTGAAGGTCATGTAGGGAGGGGGGTTGTCGAGCTTGAGAAATTTAAAATCTTGTAAAGGATCATGTACAGACAGAGGGATAGAAATATGCATACCCAAAAAAGCGTCGTAGGAGGGTGTCTGGAGAGTTCCTTGTGAAAGAAGAGGTGTATGAGCCAATGTTGGAGAGGGAGCTAGACCTTGGTCGTGCCATCCAGAGTCGAGTACTCTTCCGACTGTAGCCTGTAGAGAGCCCACATGTATACTTCCCGGAGTAAGAAGAGAGCCTAAGGAGGACGAGGTAGACGGGGAACCCGATCCAAATGGAGAAGTCGGTCCCTATTGGGCCTCAATCTGGGGGGGACGAGAAGAGTTTGAGCACCCTCGATAAGGCTAAGGATAGTCTTTGAGAATATGTCCATGGGAATGACATCTACAACATCAAAACAGGATGTCCTCATAATCGAGGATCTGTGTCCTGGATCTTCCCATGTCCGTGATGTTGAGATCTTTCCGCAAACCTCCACGTATGTTTAATGAGACTAGTATACATGCAAAATCCATATCCCCGGTCTCTTGAAAGGAGAAATCAAAATCCAAGTAAGTTCCCATCAAATTCCTTATAGATTGAAAAACCTTTACTGACCAGAGATGAGGTGGAAGCCTTGGCAGACGAACCAAAATGGGAAAAGAGTCCATTATTTTGCAGGATGCATTGAAAGTGGGATCCCAGAGCTTTAGAAGCACCAGGGATGAATCGATGGTCCAACTTCCAGTTAGAGCCTGGGATGCTTGTTCGGCCTCCGCAAAGATGATCAGAAACCACCCATGTGAGAGTCTCCTGATCTGAGGGCGGGGGGGGAGGTTGTGAGTCGAGCCCCAAGAAAATGCCACCCAAAATTTTAGGGTTTTTTCACTGAAGTGACGACCATAGGTTTTCCCCACCATAGATTTATTGGCCATCTCCACAACCTCATCCATAGATAGATCTTCTCCCAATATGAGATTTGAAGTGTCTGATGTGATCCTAATGCACTTACTCCTCTTTGGGAGATTGTAGCCCGAGGGAGTTGTTGCTTCCCCTTGTAATTCTAAGGGCCCAGAGGCCTTTGGTACCCCCTCTCTGACACCATCCCAACTATTAAGATTAGACGGGAGTAAGATTGGGGCGATAAACCCATCCAACGAACCCCAAGCTTGTGGTTCAGAAGTCACTCCCAACCCTGCATCAGGAAAGGGACAAGAACCCAGAAAATTTTCATCCAATTCCCAGAGCCCTTGCAAAAAAGGAACAGTAGCAACTACCTCCAAAAAAACCCCACTGCAAGTAATCAGTTCTGACCGACCCTCTGCAAAAAATCCCGTCATAGACGGGTCTGGAAAATCCCAGGAGGCAGAAGAAGGAAGCAGAGAACCCACCGAAGCCTATGGAGAGTGTTAATTAGAGACCCCAAATCCCTTCGAGAGCTCCTAAACACCAAAGTGAATGAAGGCAGAGGAAACTGGAGATCCAAAAAACCTAGCCCCTGAAGGTGAGCCAGTTGAGGTCAGCGGGTCAAGAAGAGAAACTACAGACATTCTCGGAGCCACATCCAGGGAAGGATAAGGTGGAGTTGGGAAACAGGGAAGCACCTCCCTTTGAGCCTCCACATCAACTCCTGGAGAAATCCTGTTAGAAAAATGAGGGATGTCAGCTAGCGGATAACACTGTAACAATTCAAAGGGATCCGGGGAATAGTCGACATCGTCGTCATAGGTGGCCATGATTTAAGTAGATCTACATGGAAGAGAGCCTGATACCTACTGCCATCCGCTAGCAAGGAGGGGAGTTGCTAAATTAGTCACAGGGTAGGTCGTGAGATGGAAAGAGTGTTAATATGGAAAGGAGCGAACTCTAGAAGAAGCCTTTATATATATATATAATTTATTTTTGTTTTTATTATATAAAATTTCATAATTTTAAATAACTCACCACGCTTTCACATTTATTCATTAAATCTCATGTATTCATTAATCTCACGTGAAAATATAAATAGTAATATATATTTTTTAAATCAACAATATATATTGATAAATTTCGTTTGTTTTTATAAGGATAAACTTCATTTACTTTTAGTGATAAGTGAGTTTATTATTTTGTAAAAACGTTATTAATGAAAATGTCATTTATGAATATACACTCAATCAAACCCTTGCATGCTTTGCTGAGAAATATAACGATATTAACTTAGGTTTTGATGGTTTTGAGAAGATTTATCTATAGGGATTTTTTTTTAAGGTTTTAAATTGAGAAGTATTTTTTTTTAAATTTTATAAAATATTTTTAATTTTATATTTGTGAATGAAATTTTGATAATTTGTAGATGTAAATTAATTAGGAAGATTTAAACTAAATATCTATAGTTAAATGTCTAATAATTTTGACTCTTTTGTTTGTAAGATAAGGGAATCTTTTCGTCCAACAATTTGATTAGTAAAGTCTAAAAGGTATACATACCTTACCTCTTTTTGATTTGAACTTATAATTTTTTAGGAGGAAACACATATTCTTAAACATTACACCCACTCAAAAAATAATATATTAGTATAAAATTAATCAAATACTTAACAACCATTTAAACTAACTTCTTAAACTTCAAATTAATAAATATACATTATTTTAAAAATTCTTACATTTTAAATTAATAAACCTACAATAATTTTCTATATCAAAATTTCAAATTAATAAACCTACAATAATTTTCTATATCAAAATAACGAGCAAACATTTTATATAAATTCAAAGCATATGTTTTATATTTTAATATCACATGGTTCAAGAAAAACCCAGGTTATGACCACATTTTCCATATTTGTCTCACATAACAAAATCAAGAAATGATAAATAAAGTATTTATAAATTGTAGATTAGGTGGGGATGGACTAAGAGTGTAGTTAGTAAGTATGGAAGTAGTGATTTTTCTTATTTAAATTCAAATTTTATTTGTAACATGTTTGCATTTTGTGTCTCAATTGAAATTAGTAAAGTATTATAGATTTCATTTTCACTTAAATGCTTAAGGGTGAAATAAGATGTTTTCAAACATTCAACTTAAAGATTTAAATCAATAAAGTAATTAGTGTTATTGAACATTTCATTAATTATATCTTTGAATTTTTTAAATTAAATACATTAATATATATTAACAAGTTTACAAAAAATTTCATCAAATATGAAAAAATATCTTTTAATTTTTTTTCCATAATTATCTTTTCAAAAAATTATTTAATATATTAAAACCTACCTCAAATAATGATAATAACTTTATAGTTACGTAACCATCCTTGTTTATGCCATCACCACTTATACATGTTCCTACAAGATTCCTATTCTTACCCACCTACTGTGAAAACAATATATATTAAAAGAAAAGCATATTACTTCCTAATAAAAAAATGAAAAACCTATGAAAAAATCTTCATAATTATAATAATTAAGAATTATGCATTGCATTACATTGAATATTGTTTTTCCAATGTTGTATAATATTATGAAGATTTTAGATCTTAATATTATCCAATATAATAATTAAGAATTATGCATTGCATTACATTGAATATTGTTTTTCCAATGTTATATAATATTATGAGTTGTATAATATTATGAAATGTTGTATAATATTATGAAGATTTTGGATCTTAATATTATCCAATACATATTTGAATGTATATGTATATTAGGTGAATATATATGTATGGTTCTCCTTCACTTTCAATTAACCTCACATTCATATTCATTTTTGGAAGCATAGAGCATTTTAGCCTTAGTGATTTATTCTTAATCATGTTTTCATGAGAGTGAATACTTTCAAATATTTTTTCCTTCACCAATTATGTATACACTTTTTCAAGTATCTTTTTATGACCTTTGGTACCTTCCCATTTTGAAGTTGAAGGGTAATGCTACTCACCAATTTTTTTCTTTTTTTAGTTTTGATTGTGTTTTCTAATTAAGGATTTATTTTTCTTATTTAGTTTTAATTTTTTTTAGTTTTCTCATATACTCCCCCCACCCCCACCCTCACCTTCACCCTCATATATGTGGGGGGGCATTAATAGAAAAAGTTTATTATGAGGGTGAGGGTGGGAGAAGTATATGAGAAAACTTATTTCAGTTTTCTCATATACTCCCCCCACCCCCACCCCCACCCTCATAAATAAGTTTTCT
>ML807192.1:340109-379169 GCA_009831015.1 Picea engelmannii
TCTTTTTCATATTATATAAATCTTGAAAAGGAATAAGAGAATTATATTGTACAGTGGAGGAAACAAGTGTCGCGAGAAAGAAAACTAGTTACGTAGCGCAAGGAACATACCTATGCTCAATGCAAGGAAATCATGTGAAGGATAAGGACACTTGGGGAATGTTTCCTCCAGGGATAGGGTGTCGAGTCGCAAAGGCATAAATTGTAAGGCTGGGAACTGGTAGGAATGCATAAGCAATGGGTTCAACAATATCATGTTGAAGCCGACATTAAGCCTAAAAGTGTGAGCAGTCCATATGAAATGCAATTACAACTCAACTTTAGGAAGAAAACCTACCATGGTGGTATTTTTCGTAATTTTAGTCTCCAGGGATCGAAAAAGAATAAAATAATACCAAGGAGAACTCTTCTGGCCAATACTGGACCAGATTATTCCTTTTTCATACATAGTCAACTCGGTCGGGAACAAGGTTAAACTTATACTAAAAACACGTCTCTTCAAATCCATTTTATGAGTGTGACAAACACAAGATTACTCAGACCTCTTTTCATATTTAAGGAGTCTAAAAAGAGCTTAAATATCGACTCCCTCATCCTTTTTCGTAAATTTAGTCTCTTGATCCGAAAAAAGTGTAAAACAAAATTGAGGAGAACTCTTCTAGTGAGAAGACTAGAGTATACATTTTCGTAATTATTCTATCCATTCCGAAAAAGGGGTAAATTTGTGTGGAACAGACGTTCCTTCAGATCTATTTAACGAGTGTGAAAGAAACAAGATCACTCGACAATATTTTCAATTTTAAGGAATCTGAAAAGAGCTTAACTATGGACTATGTGATGTCGTTGTGAGCATCATATAAAGGAGGGAGTCTCGTGGGTAATAACAAGAATAAAAATGGGTAATAAGAATGGTGTTCGAACGCAAAACTCATGGCAGGGTTAACCAAGACTCCCAAGACAAATAGAAAACTTGCAGCATGAGCATCAAAATACAAAGGGATTCTAAACTAGGATGCCCATGGAAGGTAGACTCTACTACATGAATTACAACACTTCTAAACAATAGAGAAGGTTCCTTGTCACAACTCAGTGGGGTCAATGATACAAAATATATTTGCAAAATGAAATAAATATAGAATATTATCAAAAGATTCTTAACACGGAATAGTAGATATACCATAAAATTGCTTTCTATTCAATAAGGAAATAAGATGAAACTATAAAATGCAGTAGAAACAAGCTTGCTAGAATGGTGGTGGCTTATCTATGAGAAGAGATGTGACGGTTGCACTCATTCGCAGGAATATGATTACAATGAGGATTTGAAGGCCTTTTTACAATAAACAGGAATGTCAAAAACCCTAAACATCCAAAACACCTAACCCTAGGAGATGAAGCACCAAAAGTCATGTGGGCCCATTTGGGTAAGTTAGTACATCAACTTCTCGGGGTCGTAACTTTTCCACATGATCTTCATTTTAGGCGCATGATATCCCATTGGAAAGGTCTATATAAGGAATACAAATTTTTCTGCTATCTATCAAAGGTCATTTTGATTGTGGCGAGCCCTAAAAAAACGTTGTTTAGGGCCTCAAAACAACCCCGCAAGTCAAGGACCCGAAAACTAGGGAAAAAACTGCCAAACTGGAAAAATGCCAAAATGATCCAGTTGGAATAGGTGGGAGACCACTTACATCCATATGGATCAATCCTCTGCCCTTAGGAAGCAATTGTCTCCATTGTGTTGAGTTCCCCCATTATATGAGGAAATTTATGTTGAATTTGGCCCCGGGTGAGCCACTTGCCTTGGTGCAGGAGTTTCCCTACTTTGACAACTCGATAAAGTTGGATCCTTTGCTGGCGAGTGCCCTTGATCTGTTTTTCCAAAATCTGATCATTAGATTCCTATTGTATGCAGTTGGGGTTGATCTATGTTGGTGTCAGTTGTTTTGTTATCTCTGAGGTGTTCAATAATGGTGGGAAATATGATCGAAGGATATCCACGTTGAACACTAAGTGAAAGCCAAGGAAAGGAGGAATGTTGAGCTCGAAAGCATTATCACCCAAAACCTTGGTGATGGTGTATGAACCATAACAGAGTGGGAAAATATTTCGATGGGGTCCTGTAAGGCGCTCTTTCTACAAGTGCAACCAAACTTTGTCACCCACATAAAACTTATGTGGCACCTGGTGTTGATCATGGTGTTGCTTGTACTTGGCATTGGACTTTTGTAGGATATATTTAACCTGTTGGTGGATGTGTTGGATCCTCTCAATGAACCGGGTGGCTTTGTCAACTTCAGTTGGAGCAAGAGATGAGTGGGCTGAGGTGACCGCAAGGGGTAGTGCAACATCTATGGGACCCAATGGTTGGAATCCCAAACCCACCTGAAAGAGGTTGTGGTCTATTGAGCTATGCAGGGCTCAGTTGTATCTATGATGAACATAGGGGAGACTCTCATCCCATGTGTGAGGTTGCTTGGAATTATACATGTGCAAGATATGCACGATAATTCGATTTACGACCTCGGCTTGGCCATCTTTCTGGGGGTGCAAGGTCATGAATTTGGTGAGCTTGGTGTGCAACAGTGACCAGAGGCTTGACTAGAATGTGCTGAGAAATTGATTGTCCCAATATGAGACAATGGTTTTTGTGATTCCAAAGTGTAACCAGACTCGTTTAATAATAGATTGGTAGTATCCTCTGTTATGATGCTCTTCTTGCAGGCGGCCAAAATCACCATCTTAGAAAAGTGATCCAAAACCACAAAACAACAGTCATTTCCCTGCTTGGTGGATGGGAGGCCTGACATGTAGTCCATTGAGATGGATTCCCATGGCTTATCAGGAGTAGGAAAATGGGTGTACATGCCATGTTTCTTAGTGGTTGGTTTGGCAATCACACAGGCAGTGCAGGACCTAATATACTTGTTGACCTCCTATCGAAGTTTCGGCTAGTAGAAATGTTTATGCATCATTGACACTATCTTTTTGATGTCGAAGTGTCCTACCACCCGACTGTAGTGGGATTCCCAGATCATCTTCACTCGCTCGATTGATGGAACGGAGATATGGCCCAGATGACACAACAAACCATCTTGAGGATGGAAATTAGATGCAATTTCATTTTCACCCAACATTTGGTAGGTGGTGGTGAAGTTTGGGTCTATCTCATAGATTTGGGGCCATCCAGAGGTCTCATGGCCGCAAGAGTCTAGCACCGTGGTGAGTGTTGCGACTGGAAGTTTGGTGAGGCACTCAACGACGTGATTGGTGCTTCCTGTTTTATACTTGATGTTGAGGTGGAATTGTTGCAAGTGTGGACCACTTCTGATGGCGTTCATTCTACAATTTTCCTTGTGTCTGCATGAACTGCAATGGCTTATGATCAGTGTGGATGATTGTCTCCTTCCCAAGAATGTAATCTCTCCATCGGCGACAGGCTTTCACAATGGAGTACATTTATTTGTTGTAAGTAGGGTACTTACATACAACATCTGATAGTGTCTCACTATGATAGGCCACGGGGTGGCCATGCTGAGTGAGAACGGTGCCCACAACATAGTATGAAGCATCTATCTCAATCTCAAAGGGTTGTTGCAGGTTTGGTAGTGAAATTATTGGGTTTGAGCATAAGCGTTGCTTCAAATCATCGAACGCTTGTTGTTGGGACCGGCCCCACACAAATTTCTCCTTACCACCACCCTTGGTTACTTGGCTGAGGGCCCATGCAATATGAGAGAACCCCAACATGAACCTGCAGTAGAAATTGGCAAGGCCCAAGAAGCTTTGAAGCTCAATGAGTGTGGTTGGGGCTAGACAATCATGGATGCCTTGGATTTTGGCGAGATCCACATGTACGTCATGTTTATCAATTATGTAGCCCATGTAATGAACCCTTTCCATGCCAAAGGATCATTTTTCCAAGTTGAAGTAGAGTTGGTGCTGTCGCAGGGTGTGAAGAACCTGCTAAATATGTTGCAAGTGTTCTTCCCAAGTCTTGTTGTAAATGAGGATGTCATCCATATACACCACTACAAAGTATTGGTGAATGGTCGTAGGATATCCTCCATCATCCTCATGAAAGTGGCTGGAGCATTTGTCAAACCAAAGGGCGTGACCAACCATTCAAAAAGAAATTCCTTTGACTTGAAGGAAGTATTTCATACCTGGTTCTGTCTATTCTATCAGAACCTGGTGGTAGCGAGACTTCATATCAATCCTACTGAAGTATATGTCCCCCATGAGCAAGGAGGTCATTGATTTGGGGAATCGAGTACTGGTTTCTGACTGTGAGGCCTGGTAATCAATGCATAGCCGCCAAGTTCCATATTTCTTCTGTACCAACACGATTGGGCTCCCACAAGGTGATGAGATGGGACAGATGTCACCCTTGTGGAGGAGTTATTGGATTTGCCGCTTAATTTCCTCATTCTCTAACAGAGAGCGACGATAGACTATCCCATTGGGTTGTGATGCGTCGGGGGTTAGATCGATGGGGTGCTTGACCTAAACAATGCAGAGGTGCCTCGGTAGGTGAGGAGAAGATATCCAGGTATTCTTCCATGACCTTATCCACTTGCTTATGTTGTGTGGAGAGGTGACAAGATTATCCTTTTTTGTACATAGTCAGCTCAGTCGGGAACAAGGTTAGACTTATACCGAAAATACGTCTCTTCAAATCCATTTTATGAGTGTGATAGAGATAATATCACTTAGACATATTTTCATATTTAAGGATTCTAAAAAGAGCTTAAATATGGACTCCCTCATCCTTTTTCATAAATTTAGTCTTCTGAGCCCAAAAAATTGTAAAACAAAACTGAGGAGAACTCTTCTAGTCAGAAGACTAGAGTATACATTTTTCGTAATTATTCTATCCAGTTCGAAAAAGGGGTAAATTTGTGTTTAACAGACATTCCTTCATATCTATTTAACGAGTGTGAAAGAAACAATATCACTTGACAATATTTTCAATTTTAAGGAATTTGAAAAGAGCTTAACTATGGACTATGTGATGTCATTGTGAGCATCATATAAGGGAGGGAGTCCTACGGGTAATAACCAAAATAAGAATGGGTAAGAAGCATGACATTCGAACACAAAACTCATGGCAGGGATAACCGAGACTCCCGATCCTAATAAAAAACTTGTTGCGTGAGCATCAAAATACAAAGGGATTCTAAACTAGGATGACCATGGAAGGTAGGCTCTACCACATTAATTATGAAACTTCTAAACAATAGCGAAGGTTCCTCATCATAACTCAGTGGGGTCGATGATCTAGAATATATTTGTAGAACAAAATGAATACATATTATTATCAAAATATGATTAACACAGAATACTAGATATACAGTAAAATTGGTTTCTATTCAATAAGGAAATAAGATGAAATTGTAAAATGTAGCGGAAATAAGCTTGCTAGAATGGTGGTGGCTTATCTCTAAGAAGAGATGTGACAACTGCACTCATTTGCAATAATATGATTAGAATGAGGCTCTGAATGCATTTTTACAATAAACAAGAATTTCAAAAACCCTAGACATCCAAAAAACCTAACCCTAGGAGATGAACTGCCAAAAGCCATGTGGGCCCCGTTTGGGTAAGTTAGTACATCAACTTCCTCGGGTCGTAACTTTTGCATACGATCTTTGTTTTAGGCGCACCATATCCCGTTGGAAAGGTATATCCAAGGACTACACATTTTGTTGCTATCTATCAAAGGTCATTTTGATTGTGGCAATCCCTAAAAAAATTTGTTTTGGTCCTCAAAACGGCCCCGCAAGTTAGGGACTCGAAAACTAGGGAAAAACTACCAAACTGGAAAACTGCCAAAATGAGCCAGTTGGAATAGGTGGGAGGCCATCTGGATCATTCAATCCTAAGGCCAAATGAATCAAGAAATAGATAATGAAAAAATTCATGGAGGGGAAAACCTAAACTATATGCCAGTTTCAAGATCATTACTTGTTAGAACAGATTGACATAGAAGAAAATGTCTCCAAAGTCATGTATATAAGACCAAAAGCACTTACCTAGAATTTAATAAGTCCAATATAGAAACCTATGATAAAGAAAAATATTAAGCGATACGAAACTTGAAAACAAGGCACACTACAAGTACAATATGTATAAAGGACCGCATAGCCTTGTGGCTTATGCACATTAGTTCTCCAGGAAGATCCCATTTCTAGGCTCAGGCTAATGAATTCTTTGGTAACAAACCTGTCAAGATTCCAGTTCAGGAGGAGGTCAAAGATCCATAATCATAGCTTCAAGGATGGCCTCATCTAAAGGAAACTCAACATCCATGAAATTGGGGCCTGACATCTCACAAATACTAGGGTTCGAGGTCTTACAAAAAAAAATATTAGACACAAGAGGAAATACCATATTACTCGGTCCAATAGGGGGAAGAAAGGGATCACATGCCCCCATCGGATAAAACACATGATCAATTGTCGAGACCTTGTCTCGAGAAGGATAAAATAATTTTAAAGGTTCCTTCTCAGGAGAAATTAAACACCGAGGATAATACACCACATAATTCTCCCGTGGCGGGGAAGAGTCTACTCGAACACTAGGAATGAACAAAGGGGAAACCTGAGGTAAATCCAAAACATGATGGTTATTATCAGATGAAATATGATCAATAGTGACAATTCTTCTGTTGTGAGCAAAATACATCGCAGGAAATATCATAGACACCACACCATTCATCACATACACATAATCATGCCCAAGAAGCACATTAAAGTCTACAGGGCCTGGAACCACTAATAGCTCGACTTGGATAGTCTTCCCACCTACCGTGATAGGAAACTAAGGAAGAACCGCTAGACATTCGTTGGGTCTTCTGTCGAAAGCCAACAACTCATTGGTAGCTAACACAAGCTTGGGAGAACCCAAAGCTTACCAAGTCGAGGATGATAAAAGACTTGCAAAGAATCCTTCATCTACAATAATTCAATGAATGCCTAATTTATTAATTCCAATCATTATCTGGAAGGGTGAAAAAGAAGGAAGGTGAGGCTCTACAAGACCATTCCAATCAAAGGAAACCATCCTAGGACTTGGGGGGAGTGCATTCGAAGAGAGTGGAATGCCCCCTTGTTCAAAAGGTACTAAAATGGAAATGCTAAGGACATGGTCAAAAGACACATCACTCCCTGAAAGAGGAGAGGGATCAACCGAATACTGCATCGATGAGATCACCTCCTTAGACTTATCACTCTCCAAGAGAAGAGTGGGATTGGTCGAAGATTGCATCAACGTGACCACTTCCTCAACCATTGGTTGAATAGGATGCGAGACAACATGGTCCAGAGATGCATCACCCCCAAAAATAATAGTGGTGTTGGTCTAAGATTGCATCGACACAACCTCTTCATCAGTCAAATATTGAATAGATTGTCGGGAAACCGAAAATGAATTAGAACTAGAAGGGCGTGTATACAAGGACCACACTTCTTGTACCATGGAAATACCAGTGCACAAATGAGTAAGGTGATCTCCTTTGCAAATATTACAAGGGAACCTAGGATTACATCATGTACATCTAGGTTTCCCAATCGTATTAGTTCCCCTAGCATGACTATAAGAGGTTGGTTGCATGTCTCCAATGTGACTAGTAGAGGTTAGTGAAAAGACTCCAACATGACTCACAAAGGTCGGTGAGTCTATGTCAATATGACTAGAAGAGACTCGACCTTTTCCCCCAACATAACTCGCAGAGGCTGGTGACAGGACTCCAACATGACTCACAGAGGTTGTTGACCTATCTCTAACATGACTCGCAGAGGTTAGTATCTTATATCCAACATGAATTGTAGAGGTTGGTGATGTTTTTCTAGTATGACTAGTAGTGAATAGACTCACGCCGCCAACATGAATTGCAGTCGATGGTTGTTTGTCTTCAACATGACTCGTAGACGTTTTTGACGAATCTCCAACATGACTAGTAGAGGTTGGTGACTTGTTGCTAGTATGACTTGCAGTGACTAGGCTTGTGCTTCCATCATGACTAGCAGAGGTTGGTTTCTTGCCCCCAACATGACTTGCAGAGGTTGGTGACAGGTCTCCAACATGACTAGCAAAGGTTGGTCGGTTTCCCCCAACATGACTTGCAGAGGCTGGTGACAGGTCTTCAACATGACTAGCAGAGGTTGGTGATTTCTTTTTATTATTCTTCCTCTTCCTATTCCTTTTAGACTTCTGGTTACTAGTAGTTGGACTTTCACCAGTAGAGGGGGAAGGAGGGGAAGTAGAATTTACAGGTGTAGAAGGTGAAGGATCAAAATCTATATGATTCCCTTGACATAAGGTTCTTATCTGAGAAGTGTCAAGAGAATCGAGACATTTGGAGTGGTCCACAACCAAACCGGTAGTCCTACATTCAACCCAAGAATGTTCAAAGTGGCCATCAAGGGAACACCGACATTTCCAAAGGAAGGAAAAGCACAAGAATCCCCTTGGTCAGGGGTCCCTTGGTTGGTATCCTCAAGAACTTTGGCCATATTGTTCTTATGCACAAGTTCACCCCATGCAACATTTTTCATGTCCATAAAAGTCTCATGCACTAACTCTGGTTAACTAGTTGTATAAAAACCCACTACTTCGAGGAGGCGGCCCCACACTTTCAAAAAAAATACCATTGTGAATCAATGATCCAAAATAAGTGACACTGAAACAACCTAAGGCCAAATACACAAAGTAGCACTCCAATAAAAATCCCTAGGAGAAACATTGCAAGCAAACAACTTTTCCAAATCTTCAGCCCAGGTGGATGAGGTCTTGAGTCCAAAGCAATGAAAAAGTGGAAAGGGACCTTCTGGAAAAAGGCATGGGTTGATTAATTCTTGTGGACCTATGAATGAAGGAGTGAGAAGCAGTTATCCCAACCTCCACTAACCAGCCTTATCATATGCAAGTACCACACTTCGCGGGGCACTCTCCAATAGTAATAAAAAGTGTCATACAAAATCTTCCCCAGGTACCACAACAAGCCCCCATAGTCACCTCTGAGATCCCTCGAAAAATCCAATAATGTCATCAAATCGCATTCATCGTCTAGGGGCTACATTCAATAGTTGGGATTGAACATAGGGGTAGGGTAACTAAGCCTGAAGCTCTTCCAGAGGACTTTCTAGAAAAGGGCCAGTGTCACTTCATAAATTATCAAACTAAGTCTGAAGCTCCAGAGGACTGATGCCAAGAGGACCAATATCACTTCGGGAAAAACCCTCAATATACGATCTATCCATTATGCTTAGTCAATATTTGGAAGGGCAATCTCCTCAACTCTCCTTCACATGACCTCGTGTTTAGCTCATGTGTTAGAGGAGGCTTCCATCTATATGTCTACAAAAAGTGGATTTGAGACTCTCCCTAGCTCAGACTCCTATGTTTTCTCAATGGTCTTGGAGAGTTATTTCTCCAATCCTAATCCAAGGCCCTGATCCTAAACTTGTTTATGAACCCTAGAAACAAATTCTAGTACATTTTAGGTTTAGTGTCTGTTTTAGTGGTTGTTTCTACTCAAAGGGTATGGAGGTGCAATTGATGTTGATTGAGACTCTTACAAAAATGAAACTTATAAGAACACTAGCAAAGAAAACTTTACACTAATTCTTCAAATGAAAAAGAGTTTCACAAAGAAAATGCATGAATAATCCTTCAAACCTTGAAATGCAATTTTTTTATTTTCTAATGCAAAATGCAAAAGAGGCAAACAAAAGGATTTTCTTTCTTACTTTTCTTTTGAAATTATTTTCAGATGAGAAGAAAACATAAACCTATGCTACTATATTTTTATTTTTCAAATAACAATGCAAAACAATGGAAAGAAAGAAAGAGACCTAACTAGCATAAAAGATAAGTTTTTTGTTTTTATTTTCTTTCTATCAAAGAAAAATTAACAAAAGATGTTAAAAGAAACTACAGAATACACGATTCATGGCCCCCCCATGAGGGATTTTTTTTTCAAAGTGAAAATCATTTTACTTAAAAATGCAAACTAAAAATAAGCCAAGAATGTTGGGAAACCAAGAGTAAGGTCTTTTTCTTTTTCTGTATGGTAAACTTCTAGATTTCAACAGAGAAAATCCAGAAAGGGACTTAGGACAACCCAAGTAACTGACCAAACCAAGAACTAAACGCATAAATAAAAAGAGAAATTTTAAAAAAATCCACTTTAACACAAGTACGCGACTATGTGCAATGAAACTCGTGGATAAACGTGGGTTGTAGAATATAAACTTGTGGATGTACGCGAGTTGTAGAACAACAACATGAAGATGGCTAGGCAAGTTCAGAAAAATAAAAGATACTCCAATAAAGAGGGCTTCAGGCCTTAACAACAATTCCCGAGAGGCTAAAAACTCTATGAAAAAACTCAGAAAATATAGAAAACACAACGAGAAAAGAAACACGCAAGGGACCCTAAACAAACTGACCCAGACTAGGAGAATCCCCAGTATGGTCGCCAATTATGTTGATGGGACATTTCCCCATGATTTTGGGTCAAAATCAAAACAGATTAAGACTATATAAAGAAGATAGATATCTTCCTTCCATGACAAGTATACAAAACTGAAAAAATAACTACTTTATTAGGAGAATTTAGGGGAAAAGGGAGAAAGGGTGTACCTTAAGTCTCTCATTTTATGTTGATCCCACTCCTTTCTTTCAATGAGCTCCTGATCCTTTGCTATAACCAACCTGCAAAATGGATACAATATAAGGGTTGCTACGAAGGTAGTTATACGATCAAAGAGTATACATGTCATATATCATATTCAAAGTAAAATCAATAATAAAAAAACATACAACACAATATAGGAGGGAAAACAAACTCTTCTATTAACACCAGATCAGAAAGGTAAGTTACAACCTTGTCTCTCCTTTGGCACCACCTCAAAGCCAATTTTCCGAGTTCCTCCAAGAATCCCTCAAGCATTGACCCAACCACTATACTCTTCCTTGGATGGACCAAATAGGGATAAGGATACACCCTATAGCAATATAGATAGGAAAGAGGTGCTGGAAAAGGAGTTTCCAGATAAAAGGGGTTGTTTCTCATAGAATTATAGGAAAGGGAGGCTTGCTAGATACAGGCAGCATAACCCTACACCCATAGAATTCACCATGTATTTTCCCTCAATGGTTCTTTTGTATCTTCCCCAAGAGGTTGGGGGAGTTGGAACCCATTGTGTATGGGCATGGGGATGTTGGGGAACGAGCCGAACCGAAAAAACCGCCCGAAAACACTGAATTATTTTATTTTTTATGATTTTTTAGGCATTCGTTGGTTGTAAGTTGGAGAGTCGCGGATGTTTGCATGAAGCACTAGGGAAACCCGCAGATATCCTCATAAGTCATGTTTTTTAAATGATTTTGGAGAGGCAATTTGGGGAAAATTCTAGCAATCTTTGGGAAAGGGTTAGGCCATGACACAAATGCATAGGTGTGGCATTGTGTGCTATAACAATAAGTGATGGGAAATCCTTCATAATCAATGCATACAAAGGTAAATCCAAGATCTATCTATTAAGTTATAACCAATCCAAATGCACTTGGGTTTATTTATTAAAACTTAAGAGTGAAGTTTTTTTTTTTTTTTTGCCTACAAGGCCCTTATAGAAAAACAATCTAGACATAAAATGTAGAAGTTAAGAACAAATAATGGAAAAAAATATGTTAATAAAAAATTTACAATGTATTTCACTACACAGGGATTTCAGATGCAACATAATATTACATATACACTACAAAATGGTGTCGTTGAGAGAAAGAATCACACATTAAAGGAAATTGTAAATTGTATGATCCAATCTAAGAGATTAAGTCCTCATTTTTTGGAGGAATTCATTAATTGTGTCAATTGCACTCCCACAAAGGCTTTAAAAAAATAACACCAAAAGAAACATGGAGTAAAATTGACCATATGTAATCCACTTCCATGTGTTTGGTAGTGAAGCATGCACTCACATTCCTAATGAGAAAAGGAAAGAATTACATCCTAAAATTAAGAAGTGCATTTTTGTTGGATATTATGAATATGTAAATGCTTATAGACTTCTTCAACCTTATTCCAATGATATTTTAATTTTGATGAAGGCCTCTTGACATACAAGCCTAATTCAGTGTTCATGTCATCTTCAACCTGTGAGCCATCTTTAGCATATGTCCCTATTCTATTCCCAAATTTCTTGATCCTACTCTATTTTCTTCTTCAAATAATGACAGTGAATATGAAAATCCACCTCTACCTACTCACCTTCCTCCAAGGATCCATTGAACATGAACCTATAACAGGACCACCACTTCCCAAATGGGTCTATACAACAAGACAAGAAATTGGTTACCTTGTCAGTGATCCTATAGATCAACATCATACATGTTCATAGTTCCACCGAGCCTCATCTCTTTTGTCTCAAGCTTCAAAGACTCGTGATCCAAATTTTTTTATAGAAGCTTTCATCCATCCACATTGGTACATAACAATGAGTGAATAATATCATTCATTAATGGAAAATAATACTTGGGATCTTTTACCTCTCTCGAAAGGAAGAAAACTTGTCAAATGTAAATGGTTGTATATAACTAAGTATTCATCATATGGAAGTGTTGAAAGCCATAAATCTCAATTAGTTTCTAAATGATTATCTCAAGTTGAAGGGATTGACACTAATGAAACATTTTCCCCCATAGACAAAATGAATTCCATATTTCTTATTCTCTCCCTTGCCACCTCACATAAATGGGAGGTCCATCAAATGAATGTTAAATCCCCCTTCTTTCATGGGCCATTTGCAAGAATAAATTTACACGGAACAATATCCCGGCTATGTTCAAAATGACTCTATCCTTGTTTGACACCTTAATAAATCTCTCTATGGTCTTAAACAAACTCATCGGGCTTGGTATGCTAAAATGGATAGCTTTCTTCTTAACATAGGATTTTCTAGATGTTATTCTAACCCCAATGTCTATACCAAGATAGTAGGTAACCATCTCATAATATGTGTTCTTTATGTTGATGAATTTATTCTCACTAGTAGTGACCCCAAACTTTTAAATCATGTGAAATAAAACCTTAAGAACAAATTTGAAATGAAATACTTAAGTTATTTTCATTATTTCCTTGTCCTCCAAGTATTGCAAACCATGGAAGTAATTTCCATTTCCCAATCTAAGTATGCATGTGATGTTCTTTGCTACTTTCATATGGAATATTGTAAAACAATCCCATCTCCCTTCCAATATAGAGTTAAACTTGTTGTCACTTGCACTACACCCAAAGTAGATACCACTTTGTACTGCTAGTTAGTTGTTAGCCTTTTATATTTGACTCACACACATCCTGATATTTCCTTTGTCATTGGTCTTGTTGCCTAGTATATGGAAACACCCCATGAGAGCCATTGGAAATAAGCAAAAAAGATACTTCAATATATCTAGGGTATATTTTATTTTGGGATACATTACAATTAAATGGGGATTCTTGTGTTGGTGATTTGGATTGGGATAGCAACCCTAATGATTGAAAGTCTACTGCAAGTTATGTTTTCAGTCTTGGTTCCAGACCTATCACTTGGGCTTGTAAAAAGCAACAAGCTCTTTCTCTTTCTTCAGCAAAAGCAAAGTATTGAGCAACCATTAATGCAAGTGAAGAAGCCATGTGGCTTTGACAGATCCTTTTCGAGTTTAGATTTTAGCAACATCATCCGACCACTCTCTAGTGTGACATTCAGAGTGCCATCAATCTCACCAAAGCTCCATATCAACTTCAGTGCAACAAACACATTGAGATACACATGCACTTCATAAAAAGGCTTATTCAAGATCATGTTCTTGAAGTGATCTTTTTCCCTACAGATGACCAAGTTTCAGACATTGTCACAAAGTCTCTTACATAAATCAAGTCTATGTTAGGAGTTCATGAAGTTGTGATTAAGGGGGGATACACTCTAATTCCTCATTCCTTCTCCTATTGTGTCACAGTTGTAAACCATGCAATCCTATCTCTAGTCGTTATTAAGCGGGGATGTTAGGATATTTAGACACTTAGGAGTTAGTTAATATTAACTTGGTCTAACATGTCTTTAGGAAAAGTGTGTTTCTTTAGTGTGTTTCCTTAGTATGCATTTATAATTATGTAATTGACTATCACAATATGTTATAGATACAAAGTGATCCAAAAATTCATATTCCCCTCAATACTAACATATATATTGATATGTGGCTTAACACTCTATTTATCCATGATCTCTATTTAAAGAGCATGGATAGTCATTTGTTGATGATTGATTGTGAGAAACTCATGTATAATTTTTTTTTTCCGTTTTCATTAATATACTTCCTCAAGTGGCCATGTTGTCTAAGGCCATGGACTATTTTCCTCTTTTAGGGATTTAACCATGTTATACACTAGTGTATTTATCTTTATATTTTTGTGTGAACGATTTCTTAAGTTGTTCGACCTGTGTGGAAATACCATGTTTTTCAAGCAAACACCTTGCATTCCTTTGGAGCTTTATTCTTATGGGATTTAAGGCTAGGAAAATATCATGGAGTTCTTGTATTCTTTATGATCCATGGAAGTATTCATGAATATTTCGATGATGGAAAAGTGGAATACCTGGGGTTTGAGAATTCAAACCCAAAGACAAACTTGTAGATTTGGAGGATAGCACTAGAGTTGTCTCTCCATGTAGTTGTGTGATGCAACATCTAGGTTTTTCAAAGCCAAGTAAGACAAGGATGCTAGTACGGTGAGCATGTGTGAGATTAGCTCATTGTTGAAGCCAAGGAGGACTTGTCGGTGTTGATTCTTTCTCACAGGCTATCCCTGATACTAGCTAAGGTTTTCATGATTTCCCTAACTAGGGTTTTGGAGAGCTTAAAATATTGTACCAACTTTGTGATAAAATTATGGTATGTGCATGTACTTAATTCTTATACATATATATGAAGTTTCCAATTTTCCAATACTTGTGTAATTTCATATTTGATTTTCATCTTTCATTGTCTTCTTGATTGAGTAATTTCCAACACTTATTTTTCATGTTGATTTGACATATTAAGGGTCGAAATTGTTGAGTGACTTGACAAATATTGAAGATAATTGTGTATATTTATTGTTGTAAATTTGTAGTAATTAAAGTGATTTATGCTTGGAAAAGTGTACCCTAAGGGATTATAATTGTTGGCATATGTTTGGTATCCTTGCTCTTGAATTGCCTTGTGGATTGGGGTTGAAGTGAATTGAAATATTGTGTAATGTTTGTGGGAAGATTGTACTCAAGAAGAAGCCATATTAGAGGCAAGAAAGTAAAAGATAGAAATCCATGAAGATCAAGCACTAACAGCTCACACAAGAAAAGGAAAGAACAAGAAAGAAGTTCACACTCACAAAATATTTCAGAAGCCTCATAAAGGACAAGATTCTCATAAAGATCCCTCAAGCTTCAGATGCTTCATTTGCTAGAATATGGGACATACTGCAAGAAATTGTCCCCAAGCAAAAGACTAGAATAAAAACAAGAAGTTGAAAATACATCGTGCTCATTTTGCAGGAGAAGATGAACCTGATCGAAAAAGAACAAAAGAAGATGATTCAAATGAAATATATCCTCTGTGATATAGGACTTAGCGCTTTTGAAACACTTGATCCATATCAAGTGATATTAATAGTAGTATCTCGTTTCTTCCAACATTAAAACTAAAAGAAGTAAAAGAGATGGAGAAGTGTTGTATCATGAGAGCCAAGTATAAATTGTGAATAAGCATCATTATCCATCCAGACATCGTACAGATCAAGCAAGTAGTCTAAAAATGCACACTCCATGTATGCACCTTTGATAATTGATTTCAACTTCTTTTAAATTTTATAACATTATACTTTATGCATTTTTATCTTAGCTTGTTGGATCATTATCCCTGGTACATGAATCCAACAAGGTCTCATTTAAAATAAAGAAATAATTTATGTGCTCGAGGGTGGCATGTGTGCCTATGGTTGGGTGACAATAATGTAATATTGTCTATGGTGAAATGAGCACATCAAAATTTAAATGTCCCTGGTACGGGAGCTCATCAGTATCATACATCAGCATCATGTATGACTCTCAACGTCCTATAGTTTTCCGATAAGAAGACCTAGTCAATGGACAATGAAGCCACCTTGACAGGAAGAAAAATTCATTTGAATTCTGACTCATATTTTCATATTAAAACTTGGTATCCAACACCAAGTATATCTTGCAAAGTCTTTGAGAATATTGTATACTCAAAAGAATTCAAGGCTTAGAAGGATCAGTTATGACAGTCCCTGTATCTTAGATTGAGTTACCCCCAATGCCATATGGTGCATATTGATCACTCCTCATATCATTAGGAAAATTTAGTAGAGCCAGAAGGGCCTACCCAGAATCATTGCAGTAATTAGGAAGAGACCAACATGGTCTCCTGACACTTTGCAATATGCAAATCCATAAAGCATTGACTAGCCATATGATGAGGAGAATATGGATCCACTAGTGGTGAGGCAGGCAACCCCACCAAGTACTATCTCAAAAGGAGCTAGAGTTCAGAGGGAATCAGCCCTCATGATCCAGTAAGGAGGAGAAACCTCCCCAATACCATTCATAGAGATGTACAAATCCTGATTTGTGTCCAGAGGATTCTCCCAGGAAGAGGGAGAATACCATGACAAGACACTTGCTCCAGTAATCAGAAGAAGTATATATAGAACAACCATGATCCATTAAAAGAATTCGATGTCGTATGAGATTCAAAGGGAACAAATGAATCTGTTATTGTGATGAAGTAGAGGAGATACTCTCATAGTTAAGAAATCTACAGTGAGAATGGAGCATTCATTCTAAGTTTCAGAAAAAACAGTTGTAGGTGCAGAGTCCCAGTTCCAAAAGGAATAGTTGCAGAGAGAGTACAGTACATACACTTAGACAGTGAGATAGATAGTTCTTTGAAAAAATCACATAGAGCCAGGACATGATTATGCAAATTGAATTGCAGCTGAGAAAGTGTACTAGTTTGGTACAATGTGATGTGAAGAACACGAGGAAATATATATGTTTTGTGGAGAAGGACATGTTCACCTGATTATGGAAAAACATGTGGTGAGATACCTAAAGGGTACAATCAATTATGGACCCAAATATATCTTGGATTGTGAGATAATATTGTAGGGCTACATAGATTCATATTGGGTGGGCAGTGTCACAGACCAGAAAAGTACATCTGGGTGTTGGTTTAGTATGGGATCAGTTGTGATATCATGACTCAGTGAGACTTGTATGGCACTCATTTCTACAGAGGCAAAGTATGTGGTAGCATGATCATCTTGTGGAGAAGCAGTGTGGCTTTGGAAGTTGATTACAAAATTGTTTGATCTCAAGTTGGAGGAAGTTGATATCTTTTATGACAACCAGAGTTGCATAAAGTTGACAGTGAACCTAGTGTGTCATGACAAGTCCAATCATATCGAGATCAAGTACCATTATATATGATAGATGATACAAAAGGGAGAATTAAAGCTCCAGTATGTTCCTACCAACGAACAAGTAGTAGAAGTGTTGACCAAGCCTTTGTCGAGAGAGAAGTTTAAATACTTCAGAGATAGATGTGATGTGTTCCCAGAAGTGGGAAGTGATGTGTTCCCTAGTAGAAGGAAATGATGATATTCCCAGTAGTGGTACGCTACCCCAACACAGGTTGGTATGCTACCCCAACACAAGTTGGTACTCCAACGCAAGCTAGTATGCTACCCCAGTGCAGGTTGATACTCCAATGTAGGATGGTACACTACCACAACGCAGTTTGGTACTCCAACGCGGGCCGATATGCTACCCCAGCACAAGTTGGTACTCCAACGTAGGTTGGTAAGCTACCCTAAGGTAGGTTTGTACTCCAACGTAGGTTGGTACGCTACCCCAAAACAGGTTGGTATGCTACCCCAACATAGGTTGCTACTCCAACGCAGGCTGGTACACTACCCCAGCGCAGGTTGGTACTCCAACACAGGATGGTACGCTACCTCAGCGTAGGTTGGTACTCCAACGCAGGTTGGTACGCTACTCCAACGTAGGTTGGTATGCTACTCCAATGCAGGATGGTATGTTAACCCCAGTGCAGGTTGGTATGCTACTCCAACGTAGGTTGGTACGCTACTCTAGTGAAAGTGCAAAACTTCCTATGATATATAGATCCGTTATTGAAAACAAGACAATGACCAAGTATGCAGAAGCGCAGAAGTAGTGATGATGACCGTGACAAGAAGAATACATTCCTTGCTAAGAGGGAGTGTTGAAGATTGAGTAGCTTTGGAATATATACTTGTTGTATTTGACCAAGACAAACCGTAAAGAATATCATTATATTATATTTATTAAGACGACCCTATTGTGCCTTTGAAAAAATCGGCCCTATTGTTCCTTGACCAGTAAAATGTAAATTAAAAGAGGAAAGTGACAAGTCGGCCCAAACCTAATTTAGGCAGGCCAAACTACTATTTATAAGGGAGGCTAGCGCCTCATTTGGACACACACAACACAAGTTTTGTGGCTACAGAAGAAGTGCACAAGTATTGAAGGAAGAGGCCATTGTAGCTAGGTGTGACGTTGTGAAGGTTCTTGGTTCCTCTCTTGGATATATCTTGGTTAAGTGGTACGCTATTCTTCCCTAGTCAAGGGTTAGAGGAGGATCTTCTGCTTTGTTAGTTCTCTCTTGGAGAAAAGCATTGTTCTTGGTTGGAAAATATATATTGAGGAAGTTTGTTGGGTTTTTCCCCTTCAGGGGTTTTCCCAGGGTAAATCTTGTGCATTATGTGAATGTTATTCTTTCAGTGATCATTTATATGCAGTTATTGTGCTAACGGTTTAATAAGCAAAATAATGTTAATCTAGATTCTTAAGTAGAAAAATCAACAATACAATGAACAAAAGGGTTTCACATGCTACCAAAGTTACTTTGTATAAGAAGATATGAGTTGGGGCATCTATTATGCCAAATTCCCATAGGATTTGTAGTGAAATCACAAGAAAAAGCAACCCATAAGGGGATCATGTCACTGGGAAGATTTTATCTTTTGTGGATAGGATAGCTTATCAACTAAAAGAAATGACATTGTCCAGGATAACATAATTGTTGTTGGCATTGTGTGCAAGAGGAAATCAAGCTTATCAATGTGTTTATATTGTGAGTGAGAGGAAATCAAACTTGTCAATGACTAAAACTAAAGTGCTTATTGACAATGAATTGCTTTTGTATTTCATTATTTTTGTATCAATCACCAAAATTAATGCATTTATTATTTTTTCTCAACAATGCATTATTTTGATATATGTTCACTTTGGAAGCTATGACATTTGGTATTTTATCTTGAAGAAGGGGATGTGGATATCAAATTTGATTCTTGTTTGGTATCAATCAGCCTGCTCCACTACTCAACATGTTCCACTACTGATATAACATATTTGTAATTAAACCTATGAAGTTATATTAACAACCAAGCATGCTTCTAGGAACTTCATGTGATTTTTAGGGATAAAAGAGAACTATGAAGCCCAAATTCACCTTCCATATAGTTGTCACATTTTTCACTTGCTAAATTTTCCACACACACACACACACACACTATTGATTCTCTAAGCTTCATTAAACAATGTTGAGAACAACTAGTGTAAGCCTTTTGATTGGATGTAAAAGGGTTGCAAGGAGCACAAATACATGCACTATGTCCTTTTAGGGAGCATTTTTTTAATTTGGGGTCCATAATAGCAATTGGTCGAGAATCCAAAAAATTAAGACCCATTTACTATAATTAATTTTGTTAATAAACCAGATGAAATAATGAGCAGAATTAAGAAGAAGAAAGAGGTACAATAAACCTTGATCTAGAGGTCCTGTGGGAAGTACATTTTTACTATCAAACTAAGGAGATATAACAAAAGATTCAACTACGATTCTCACTCATTGATAAGCTCAATAGAAGATCAAATGTTCAAGATGGTGAGATCAGAAGGATGTGAAGGTTCAATAGCATATGGAAAGCTCCTTCATCTTTTAAATTTAGGGTGTTTAATTTCCTTTCCCTTAATAATAATCTTACAATCAAAGATAGAGTCTTTTTATACCACTTTGTTTTCACATATGGTAACATTATTATTTGTAAAAAAGCTAAAAATCTTAAGCATATATTGTCAGGATGTAAGGTAACATAAATAATCTAACAATCGATATGGGGTAAATTTAGGGTGTTTAATTTCCTTTCCCTTAATAATAATCTTACAATCAAAGATAGAGTCTTTTTATACCACTTTGTTTTCACATATGGTAACATTATTATTTGTAAAAAAGCTAAAAATCTTAAGCATATATTGTCAGGATGTAAGGTAACATAAATAATCTAACAATCGATATGGGGTGACAATTTCTCACTCTCTCTTGTCCCCCTCAATTGGAAAGACAATACATCAATAATTATATAGATAGTGAACAATATATGGGAAATCATGCAATTATCGAGCATATCCTTCATATGGAAATGCAATTCAAAACAACATTTAACAACTATATTTTAAACTCTAACTCCCCCACCGTCTATAACATTTTCTTGCGAGATTGTTTTACTTCTCTTTTAGTATATTTAGTTCCCTCCTTACCTTGTTGTTTTTCGTTTCTCTCTTTTTTCTCATATCTCTTATAATAATTCATATAAACACACTACTTTAACACACCTTTTTTCTTAAATTATAACACAATAGATTATTTTATTACACTTCGATCGTGATTAATGGAAAATTTTACCTCCTCTTTACCTCTTTTATAGTCATCTAATCCTAAATCGTCATCATTATCAAATATAATAATCTTTGATATTCCTAAATACTATAAATAATATTATTAAATATTAAATAAGATTAATTATTATTAAACCTTTCATATTATTAAATATTATAATATTGTAATTTTAATGGATACATTGATTTTTTCTCTTTAACTTTTATTCAAAGATCATCTTCACTCTCTTCTATTTAATTCATTCCTCGACACTCTTTAACCCACACTTGAGCTTTTTGGATGTCCCTGATGATGGGTGGAGTGTCCACTCGAAACGTTGGACGTTTCAAAACCAGGTACACAATTCTTATCCAGAAATACTCTCAAAAATGTTTCCCATGGGGTAATTGATGGCTTACAAAGTAGATTTAGTCATTCATCATCACACCAAGATAAGTATTTTTAGGAAAAAAGTATCATGATGTCCATCTTATCTTAAAGAATTGACATTGTTTGGGATCCATTACCCATGCCTAAAGGGCAATTAGAATGCATCTAATGAGCTTGTTTTGATCATAAATCTATTATTTTATTTAAAATATATAGAACGTGCCTCCAACAAAATTAGGGTTTTATAAACAAACAAAAAATAGGTATATGAAGGGAAAATACGAAACTAGGCTTTTATAAAACAAAAAATTACCAAATATGGAGCAAGGAATACCACCAAGTTTCTCTAGTTGCCTTGTTGGCACTCTCCTTTTCCAAAAAGCCTTAAAATGATATTGAAATCATGACATGCTTCTCCTTGGCATCATGGTTATTTTCTTCTTATACGAGCTATGAAGCAAAACCTATAATATGGCTTAGTGTGCAATTCAACTATCCCTAAACAATTTAATTCTCCAACGAAATGCACAAAAACCTACGTGAAAACCCCAAATTTGAGAGTCAATAACTAATATATGGTAAAAAACTTCATTAACAATTAGCATATTATGCAAACTATTGAGAATTCAGTGAAATTTATTTTGCTTATGGGTTGTTAGTAAGATATTGTGAAAGAAAAACTAAACTTCATCCTCCTTCAAGGGCCATTTGCAAGAAATTGTCAAGTTAAAAAAGATGTTGGTCTCCTCACATTCTCCATATCGATAAATTCCTAAACTTTTTACTTCTTACAATTTATAATTTGGTGGTGTGGATCCATTTTTATGCCAAAATCGAAGAGCCAATACTCTACAGCTAAATTTACTATGTAAATATGCCAAAACCATATGAAAACAATTAGAAAAAAAAACTCAATTCCTATGATTTGATATGATATTAATTAAACAACTTAAATTAAATAAAAAACAATATTAAATTTATTCAATAATAATAATAAAATTAAAAAAATATTATTAAAATTTTTCAATAATAATAATAATAAAGTTTAAAAAACAATATTGAATTTATTCAATAATAATAAAATTCAATAATAATAAAGTTCAAGAATCTATGTTTTGTACTAACCATGATGGTAAGATATATGGTATTTCATTTAGTAGTGTCCCTTTCCATGAGATTTAAAACTTTGAGCATAAAGGTACACTGGATTTCCTATGTAAAGAATACTATGATTAATACATTTATATGGGAGATAATAATATTGTCATGTGGAGTTAAAACCATTGTAGTCGTTTTACTTTGATACTATGAATAAGGAAGGCAAAAGAGAAATATTCTTATGTAAAGAATACTATGATTAATACATTTATATGGGAGATAAGAATATTGTCATGTGGAGCTAAAACCATTATAGTTTTTTTAGTTTGAATATGATACTATGAATAAGAAAGACATAAGAGAAATATTTGGGCTTGAAAAATGAATTTACAACTAGATAGCTACATACAGTGTCTACCAAATAAGGTTTATAAATGATGAAAAATGAATTTACAACTAGATAGCTATATACAATGTCTACCAAATAAGGTTTATAAATGATTTATGTTTTTTTGAGCATTGTATGGGTGTAATTATATGATTTTGGTGCTACTAATGATTTCGAACCCCAAACAATCTACATGGATGAAAAGAAACATTTTAGAGATTTTAAGATTCCTCTACAACTATTAGACCACATACTTAGTCTGAAACCACCAAGCATACTTTATAAAGATAATCTTTGTCCTACAATCATCTTATCACGAGCATTAATGTGTTTTTCACTTTATGGATAGGTATTCAGCGTTTATCAATGGTTTAAGGATGATGGTATTTATATTTGACACTATGAGTGTTTACAATTAGTGGACCATACAATATAGTGTTCAAAACCACCATACAATTATTAGAATGAAAGAGATTGTTGTTAGGATATAATGTTTACGTTTGTAATAAAGTCACTTTATAACTTTAGGTTATAGTTTATGTTTTTGTTTACATTTTGTGTAAAGTGGTTTATCCCACATTCATAAATGGAAATTACTTACTCAGTGAACAATTATATATTAAGTGAATTTCATTGTAATAGATGCACATTTATTGATAATATCATATTATGTTATGGTGAATATTTTTTTTTGAATTTAGTTATATGATTTAATCTTATCTAGAATTTTCTTATTTAACTTATTTAGTGATCATATTTTGATACCTAGTCAATTTAATAACTTTAATATTTTATTTTATTTTAAAAAAGATGAAATGTCATTTTTTTTTAATTACTATTTTCAATGAAAAATCTTATACCATCCTATTAATAATAATATAATATATAACAAATGAGATGTCAATTTTTTTTTAAATATTTTATTATTTTGTTTTGCTATTTTTAATGAACCATCTTATACCACCATATTAATAATATATAACAAATTGATAGTAAAATTCGAAACACTTTATATTATATATTATATTTTATGAAATTATTTTCAATTTATAAATATTAAAGAATAACATTAAAAACATTTAATTTAAATAATATTAAAAAAAAATCCCTTACAAATATTTTAAGGGAAACCATTTTTTTGGCAAGTTTTGACATGTACACTAATCAAGTATTTGATAATAAAGTCAACCTTTACCTTCGCACAATGTTAAAATAAAGGAGAGAAACATTTAATTTTGTTAAGGTAAGGTAGTATGGCATGCTTTCCAATTTTTTATTTTTTTTAAGTGAAGCGTGTTTTTCAAACTTTTTTTATTTTTAAGTTTTCATGATTGTTTTTTTTTATTTTCACTCATTGTGTTTGTCGGGTGATCGCAGTTAAGTGGAGTTGGAAGTGATATATATGATGTATCACTTTATGAATGTGAAGGTCGTGAATCACTTCCAACTCCACTACCGATTGTCACCTCAAATTGATGAAGAATGAAGGGCATTCAAATCCACCCCATCCTCCCATCTACCTTTCATATGCAACGCCATGCTACCACCTTCCTTCTCCTCTTGGATATTGCACCCCCCTCACCTTCAAGACAAATTGCAGTTGGCCCTAGTTTCATTTTCATAGCAACAAAGTCCACCAATGCAAAAAAAACTTGAGGTAGGAGATGGAAAGGTAATCCTTCATACTCTTGGCTATCTAATAGAGTGGCATTCACATCTTGGTATAGATCTCTTTCTTCCTACGACAACTTATCTTGGGCCCAAGGGGAGAATATTGCAATGCTCTACTTCTATCTCCTACCATGAATCTTAATTGTTCCAAATGCATAATAGAAAAATAAATGACACACCTCCATATGGCCTCTCACTACTGTGAAAGCATAGCAATTGCAGTGTTTGTGTTGGAAACTCAAGTTGTGCAAATGGTACTAGAGGATAAATGTGCTCATGCTCACACAATGGCATCCCACCCCCACCACACCCCCAAATAGACCTCTAGGTAACTTGTGGATATGTACAACACTTAAAGGAGTGGAAATTGAAGTGAAATTTCCAATCCTGACTTTGAAAACTAAACCATAGGAGGTGAAGGAAACTGCAAATGTGTTAGAAGATCTAACTGTTCATCTCTCCACCTTTTTTCACTTCTTAATAGAATTAATGATACCCTTGCAACACCGAGTCCCAAGCCCAGTAGCAAAACCAACAAAATATACAGGCTCTTCTATTTGTATAAAATTTGTAGCTAGTGCCCAAGAGGGGTGTTAATTTTTTGTTTAAAATGTAAATAATGTTTTATAAATGTTTTCTACTCTTAAGACGTTATAGTAGAAAATATTCTAGTAGATACTTGAAGCATAATATCTCGCAAGAACTCTTAATCCTGTATACTAAATACTTAATTGCCTTTGCAATTTTCTAGAGTATATTCAATCTTATAACTTATGAGATATAGATAAAGCTATTGCATTTTGAATAAATACAAAATAACCATCTCAATTAAAAAATAATGAACAACATAACAATAAAATGAATTTAATCAACTGAAAAAATTAAGAACACAACTCCTTATGGGGTTGTCCAATGATGATCTTCAAAAACGACTTGAACTAAGATCTACGCAAAAGTTACTTAACAAAATGATTGTTTACCAATATTCATATGGATATAATTTTTAATGTTTGCATATTTCATATGAACCATTACTAGTTAAAATCTTACCAAAGAAATTTTTTATCTGTACATTTATTAACATAAATAGTTAGTATTTGTATTAAAAGGGAGTTGGGACTAATCCAATGATCATAGAAATAGAAAATTTAGTAGTCTAACCACCACTTGTAGGTCAAGATATTAAAAAAAAACAAATATATTATCCAAAAATCATATTTTCCCTCCTTTCACCATATGACTATGATATCAGCCCATATATTGCCGTACATCTTGATTTAGAAGAAAAAATACTAACAACATGTAAACTAAAACCAAGAATTAAATTGAACTTGGCCCACTATGGGCTTCATCTTTACTCCAACTTGGTTCTCCATGGTGCATCCAACTAGCTCCAAGTCCACGTTCACTAAGATTCTTGTTATTTATGCTCCTTCCATAAAGTCCTTAGTCACAATGTATAGGAAAAAATGAGTAGATGCTTCCTCCCTTACCTTGGATAAGAAAATTTGTATGGGGAGAATCATATGTTGGAAATGTTCTACAATCCTAGTCACTAGAGAGTGCATGGATTCCACCTTGATTGACAATGCCTCATATCTTCTTTGGTGACTATGCACGAGCTCCAAATGAGCCTGGTCATTTCCCTGAGTGTTGATAACTGGAAGTTAAAATCCATTGCTTGATGGTCTCGAACCTGGGTTTATATAGAGAATTTATAGTTCCAGTCTTCCTACCACCTCGACCACCTCCTAGAAGAGTTGGATAGGTCACACATGCCTATGAAATATGGTTCTCACGCCCCCTGATTCCTCTTCTAACTTTCACCAACTCACACATGATGCAACATCAATATCCACTATGAATAGCCATTTTTTCCTTAATGATAATGGGGTGGAGCTAGAATTTGTTCGTGAATCAATGCCCTAGGATCACACGAAACATGCATTTCCTTTCTTACCAAAATTATGAGTGAATGCCTAGTACCTTGGCCTCATGCTTGAACTTGCGACACCAAGGCCACCAAAACTAATCAAGAGCACAATGATCAAAGTTGCTCGAATCAATTTTTTGCGACCCAGCTCTTGACCTAACACACAGGGGCGTGAGGACGCGACCCAGCTCGGGTTCTCTGCAACGATTAGGGCCTCCCCAGCCATGGACGCTGGTGGGGGCGCCATCCCTACCCCTCCCCCATTGCCAGAACTGGAAGCATTCAGGAAGCTAGTCGTTGCAGCCTCCAAGAGACCGCCATCAGCAGTGCAGCAGAAATTCGTGAAGAAATTGGACAACATTCCCAGTGTCGAACTGCCATTGGAAGAAACTTGCAGAACGACAGTCAACTTAGCAGACAAAGGACTTATCGGGCAATTCACCGGTCTCTGGCCCTCTCCCAAATCCGTAGACGCCTGGGTGCAGAGGAACTGGAATCCGCTCATTTCAGAAGGAATAAAGAGCCACTTCGTAGGGAAAGGATATTTTGTTTTTGTCTTCGGCAACCCTGAAGATAAAAACCTCATCTTCAGAAATGGGTCGTACTTCATGGGGCCACAAGGGTTATACCTGAACAAATGGACCCCGGACTTCGACCCAGCTCAGGATGTGCCCTCGGCCGTCCCAGTGTGGGTTCGTCTACCTCACCTCCCCTTACATTGCTGGAACCAAAAATCATTGCATGCAATCGGAAACACGCTCGGAAGGTATATAGATCAAGCAATGAGAAAAGATCAGTACTCATGCGCACAGATCTGCGTGGAGGTTGACCTGGAAGTGGGATTACCGGAGGCAATAAAGCTCACGACCGCAGACTGGACGCACATTCAGGAGCTAGACTATGAGCAGCTCCGCTTCAAATGCCGGCACTGCCATGGCTACGGCCATTTCGCAAGGCACTGCAAGAAAAAGAATTCAGAAGAAAGTGAAAATGTGAAAGCAAATCAGTGGACCGCAGTACAGAAAACAGGGATAGAAAAATCCAGATCCAAAGGAGCAACCAAGAACGACAACTCCGGGAAAATAGAGCCAGAGAAAATCGATGGGAGCTCCAATCCTCCGCCGCATGCAGAACCTCAAGCAGAAAAAGTCATCAATGACACAGAAGAACCATAAATTACGGACAACAGGACACATTCAATCCCCCCTCCAAACGGGAAAGACACAGGGGCACCTGGGTAAGTGGAAGGAACCTTGGAAGTAGTCCCCTCTCCAACATATGCTGACATAGCCAGAAAGAAAGTAATAGATCCATCAAGCTCCTCGGAGGACGAGATTCTAGAAAGGCCAGCCAAAAGAGAAGGGAGGAAGTCTCGTAAAGAAGCAAGGGAGGAAGAGGCAGAAAGACAAAAGACCCAAGGAAGCCAACCCACCATAGAAATGTCAATCAGCAGAAACACAAGAATAAGGTCTCTAAAAGGAGGAGGCCCAATCACCCCTAACAACAAGTAATGAAAATCGTCTCTTGGAACTGTAGAGGACTGGGGAACCCGACAAAAATTGAAGCAGTCAAGGATTTGATGAAAGTGGAACCAACAGATATCCTCATGCTCCAAGAGACGAAAATCGAAGGGGAATCCCTTCTAGAGATCAGCAAACACAAATGGCAGAAAAATGCAGGGAAGGCAATCAGCGCAAGAGGTACTTCTGGAGGCATAGCAACATTGTGGAAGGCAGAGCAGTTCAGTCTCGTCAACTCCTATAACACGCAGCACTGGATCTTTATAGAGCTCAAGCACATAGCAAGTAAGTTAACTATCGCACTTTTCAATTTATATGTCCCAACTTTGCACTCTGAAAAGAAAGATTGCTGGAAAACTTTAAACGATTTTCTAGAGAAAAACTCTCCAAGCAATATAATCATTGCCGAAGACCTTAACCTAGTCATGAATGGAAAAGAAAAAAGGGGAGGAAGGCCCAACAAGGACCAAATGATTTTTATAGTAGAAGACATCATACAGCAGTGGGACCTAATGGATTTTAAACCAAGTAAAGGGCTGTACACCTGGACCAACAATAGGATAGGGGAGGAACACATTTCTGCCAGATTGGATAGGTTTCTGGTCCAAAGCACTCTGTTGTTGGAAAGGAAGATGATTTCCACCGCCATCCTCCCCAAGCTCACCTCGGACCACAAGCCCATCTTGCTCCAACTAGAAGAAGAAGAAAATTTAGGCCCAATCCCTTTCAGATTCAGCCCTTTATGGAAAACAAAGAGTGGGTTTGTAGAGACGGTTCAATGGGCATGGTCTACCCCAGTTAATGGCTCCCCCAACTTTGTCTGGGAACAAAAACTAAAAATAACAAAAAAATCCCTCAAGGATTGGAGCAAACTCCCGGAAAGCAACCCCAATACCCAAAGAAAGGAGACAGTGCAGCAGCTGGGACAGCTACAGCTCGAGATGGAAACATTAGATATTGCCAGAACAGAATTGGAAAAGGAGCAACTAGCCCAATGCAGAACTTATCGCTCCTTCATAAAGGAAGAAGAGTACTGGCGGTTAAAATCCCGTAGTCTTTGGCTGGAAGCTGGCGACAGGAATACCTCCTACTTCCATCGTCAATTCAAAGCCCGCCTCTCCAGGAACCATATCTCCGAGATCACGACCAACGAAGGGAAGCCCTGCAAAGGAATAGAACAAATAAAGGACGTTGTTGCCTCACATTTCCAACAACTATACAGCAAAGAGAACCATGACAATGAAGAAGATTACAACGAATTCCTCATGAACATCCCGACATTGGTCACAAAAGAAGATAATTCAGCGTTATTGAGCCCAATCAGTGAAGAAGAACTCAGCAAAGTCATCTAGTCCATGGATCCGGACAAAGCCCCAGGTCCAGATGGGTTTACTATCCATTTCTATAGGATCTGCTGGAATATAATCAAATCTAATCTCATAAGAATGATAAAAGGAGTTCTTCAAAAAGAAAAAATAGGAGGCAACACTAATTCTACCTTCCTAGCACTAATCCCAAAAGAATCAAGCCCCGCCTCCTTCAACAGATTCAGGCCAATCTCACTATGTAATGCCTCTTATAAGATTAACGCAAAACTTCTTGCAAACAGAATAAAACCTCTATTGGGCAAGCTTATCTCAGAACCGCAAGGAGGATTTGTCAAAGGTAGACATATCTTGGATAATGTAATCCAAGTCCAGGAAGCTATGCACTCCAGCAATCTTAGAAAAGAGAAAGGCATGTTGATCAAGCTTGACATGGCAAATTCCTTCGACAGAGTAAAGTTGTCCTTCCTGTATCAAGTGCTTCTCTCTTTTGGATTTGATCCTGAGTTTGTAAAGCTGATAAAAGCCTGTACTCACAGCCCTTGGATTGCCCCATTGGTAAATGGGAGACCAACAAATTTTTTCAAAGCTACGCGAGGGCTGAGGCAAGGATGCCCCCTCTCTCCATTTATGTACATATTAGTGGCGGATACCCTCAGCAGGAAGTTGGAACAGGAAATGATAACAGGGGCAGCCCCAGGCCTCAAAATAAGGAAGAATCTGAAGCCCATAAACCATGCTCTGTTCGCGGATGACTCTCTTCTGCTAGGAGGAGCCTCAAACAGAGTAGCCATTGCATTTAAGGGTACTCTCCAAGCGTATTGCAAGGTGTCCGGAGCTCTGATAAGCAAAAGAAAAAGTGTTGTTTACAGCTGGAATGTTGCAGACCATGAAACTCAAAAGATAGCAAGCACCTAGGGTTTCAAAGGACACTCCAAATGGGAAAAGATACAGTATCTTGGGTTGCCTCTAACATTGGGTGTTAATAGAGTCAGCCTGTGGGAAGGAGTCTTAGCAAAAATCAAAAGAAAAATCGAAGCCTGGGGAGGATACTAGCTCACCCATGGAGGCAAATTAATCTTGATAAAAGTAGTTATCTCCTCATTGTCGATATATCAAGCATCCTACCTCTTAGCACCCAATTCGATAGCAGGGCAGCTCAACAAACTCCTGAGAGATTTCCTGTGGCATGGCGGGAAAGGGAACCAAAGAAAATTTCATTTAGTCAATTGGGAGACAGCCAAGCGGCCTTTGAGAGAAGGTGGACTGTAGATTCGTGACCCAGCTCTGGCAAACACTGCTCTGGGCTGCAAAATCTTGTGGAAGATGCATAACGACCCCTCACACCCTGTCAGCAAAACATTGAAGCACAGATACATCCCAAATGCCAAAATTCGAAATCTCCAAAACGCAGTGAGCAGGAAGACCACGATTTTATGGCAGCTGTGCAATAAAGGGGTGTGATTCTTCAATCAACACTTGTACCGCGTCCCTGGCAATGGAAAATGCACCAAACTCTGGACTGATAGGATCATGGGGAATCCGCCCATTGCATCAATCGCTGGCCTGTGGGAAATTCACGATTTTCTTGAGAGCAAAGGTATCCAGAGAATTTTTGACATATCAAAGTGGGATGAAGATGGATCTTGGACAGAGTGGAAATTCGGCAATGTCCTAGATCGCCTTCTTCAACAACTTGAGATGCTCAAAGCAGAGCTTCGAGAGGCAGCTCCTGTGCACATGACAGAAAAAGACATTTGGGGTTGGGGACCCACAAGAATTTATACAGCAGCTAGAGGCTATGCTCTGCTTCAGCAACAACAAAATAGACCACTCTCGGCAAGGTTCTGGTTGGAGGTATGGGACTCGATGGTGATCCCGAAGGTAAATTTCTTCTTCTAGACACTAATGCATAGAAATATTTTGACGGGAGAAAATTTATTGAAAAGAAATATTGCCGGACCACATAGATGTTGTCTCTGCAGAGAATCCATGGAAACCTCGGATCACTTATTTGTAGGCTTCCATTTCGCAAACAAAGTCTGGCAGCTCACACTCCAAGGCCTCAAGGTCGCTGTCCCCACCAACATCTCAGTAGTGGATCTATTCACTGGCTGGAAGGACAGTTACCCTTCGCTTTCCCTGAAAACATTATGGGCCAGAATCTGGATCTCCATCCCCAAGTACGTGTGTTGGAAGCTATGGCTAGCAAGAAATGAGCAAATTTTCAACAACACAGAATGGACCCCCAAACTGGTAGCAGCGAAAAAAAAGGCCTCCTACTAGAAACTTTGAGCTCCCAAAATCACAAAATCGATACCTCAATACTGCAGGAAGAAAAGGAGTGGCTCGGCTCCTCCGTGCTGAATCTTCGAACCCATAGCGTGGCAAAACCCCATCTTGAAATAGAATGGAGGTTAAGAGACAGCCAAGACATATTTCAGAGTTGGTGGCAAAAACAAGGCATAACCTCAGCCTTTTTTGATGGCGCTTCCAAAGGAAACCCTGGAACAGTGGGAGCCAGAGGAATCATTTATTCCAGCGAAGGGGAAAAACTAGCAACCTTTTGCTGGGGTCTTGGACATCGATCCAACAATCAAGCATAAATTCTGAGTTTGATCAAAGTTTGTCAGATAGCCAGGGAAAGAGGACACCTGGAGCTACAAGCATTTGGAGACTCCGAGATCTTGATTAAAACAATTCATTCCAGAGGACAGTTTAAAGATGTTGGGCTAAACAAGAATCTGCAAAGGTTAAGACACATTCTAAAAGACTTTACCTCCTTCAAGTGCTACCATATTCTCAGAGACTCAAACAAAGAAGCAGACAAACTAGCCAATGAAGGCTGCCTTTTGTCCTAAGGAGAACTCGGCGTAAACGATGGGGATCCAGTTAAGAAATGTATTCCTTGAAAAGGACAACAGCTCGTAAAAGAATGCAGAAAGCAGAAGACGTCTGAGAAAGATGATAATCAAAATCAAAAGGAAAACAGCGTGTAAAAACAGTAGATGGTTGTGCAAAGGAGGGCTGGAACATATGTTGAAACACATCGCTAGAACAGAGGCTGAAACAAAGTGTTGGAACAGATGCTGAAACACAGGGCTGGAACATATGTTGAAACAATGTTGTATTGCTGAAACACAGTGCTGGAATAGATGTTGAAACACAGTGCTGGAACAGATGCTGAAACACAGTGTTGGAACACAGATGCTAAAACACAGATGCTGAAACACAGACACTGAAACACCGCTGGAACAGATGTTGAAACACAGTGCTGGAACAGATGCTGAAACACAGTGCTGGAACACAGATGCTGAAACGCAGATGTTGAAACACAGTGCTGGAATAGATGTTGAAACACAGTGCTGGAACATAAGCTGAAAAAGTGCTAGAACATATGCTGAAACACCGCTGTAACAAATGCTGAAATAGTGCTGAGACATATGCTAAAACAGTGCTGAGTCTTATGCTGAAACAGTGACTGGAGTTTCGGCACTTAAATTTAATCCAGTTCTATTAGAAGTCGTTCAGTTTACTAGTCTATAGCTAAAGAAGTAGAATGGCTCAGGAAGTCAGACCCGAAGAAATTCGAAGCTATTTTGTAATCAGATCTATGATTAGTCCACCCCAATAATATAATCTATAACCGTTTCTGTTAAAAAAAAAAAAAGTTGCTCGAATCATAAACCGACAAAACTTAGTAGTTCGAAAAACTCATATTCAGGAAGCTCCATCCTACCTAGATCCTTAATAATATTTGAAGCATGCTCTAAGTTATGATGAAGCACATGCACCCTTGGAGAATTCAATCCCCTTGTCATAGTCACATGTATGGCCTTACAATTGAAATTGTGATGTATTTCCATGAGGTTGTTGATAAATTGTCATGGGAGGAGGTATAAAATCATACCCTCGCCATTTAATTTTAATATACCTTCTCACATTTAAACTCGTTCATTTTTTTACTATCAACTTGAGTGTGGAGATTGCATAGTTCCTAGAAATATTCCATTTATTCGAACTCTTATGTCGTTGCTTGAATTCTTATGATGAGGCGAGATAGTTTAATATCCTTCAAGATCATTTGGTAATATAAATGATGAATTAATATAGAAGAATCCTATATCATGAATGTTCATTTTATTCCCCTCTCCTTGAGTTGGACAAGGCCTTAGGATGTCGACAAAGCCTCTACATTGTTATTGGATGCCATGCCCAACCCCCAAGCATCCTTAATTTCCTTTGGGATTAAGAATAATCCCCCTTGCACCTACCTCCCCTTTTTATATGTACATTATTGACAACCCGAAACAATAAACATTAGCACTTGTGAAAATAAAACTTGGATCTAGAAGATAACACTCATCCTCCTAACCACACAGGCTATACCCAATTAACTATTATATTATATAAATATAAATTATTAATATAGTTACATTTTAAATTAAATAAGTATGAACAAATCTAAAAGGTATAATAATTTAATGTTAGCATTCTAACTTTTGTCTCCAATGCTCATGCTAAAGATCAAAATAAATGACACATGGGAGGAGCAATAAACCTTCCTCAAAATGAAATTGATATCCTTATTAATCTTTGAAAATGTGTTTTTTTATGATTGTACCAAAAAAAAATTAAGTTCTATTAATCTTTGGAAGTTAGAAGGATATTACAGAAAGGGCAACAATAATATGGGGTGGGGTCGTCAATTAAGGGAATATCATAGTATTGTTTTGTAAAAACATTGTGTTCATTATAGTGTTCAAGATTGAATTCAAACTTAAGTATGTTCAATATTTTCCATGCCTTAGATAATCAGGCTACCTTCATTTTCTTAAGACCCATGATTGAGGGGTATTTCATCTACACAGGACATTGTGTTATCACAGAGCACCTTTAATAGCACCTCCACATTATCACGGAACTAGTGTTGCCACCTTAACACAATCCACACTCTGAAAGACTTGGGTTATTTTTAAAACATCTTTGGTTAATTCATGGATAATGAAAAGCGAACATAAGAAATGTTGTTTAAATTATTCAAATAGAATAAATTGTGCCTAAAGCATAGTTGATCCAATGTGATAGAAGCACAAGTTTTTATGTGCCAAATTATGATATTGATGGTGTATTCTTTGTGTATTTTGGCCAATATCTAAAAGGATATATCCAATCTAATTAGGATAGGACACATCTAGTCTCTTTTGACCTCGAATCCCAGTTCCAATTCCAACTGACATGCTCTTCCCATCGATGTTTGCACTATTTACTCATTTCATTTTCCTTCTACGGTAGTTCTTATTTTGCTTGGCATCTCAATTTTCTTTATGCACACTTTGGAACAAATAGATCATTCCATTTATCATGTTCGAACTTGCATTGCCCATATCCCAGAGTTCTATGTTGGAGTGTTGGAAATAATTATCCACCATCACAACACCACCCAAGTTAGAAGAGCATACCAATTTGTATGTGGTTGCATGTCTTAGAGTATGGTAGAGATTGCATAATAGAGTAGAGTGTGAAGCCCCACTTGAAAGCAAGCCCCCTTTCCTCGCCATCATTGTTATGCCAACAACCTGTTGACGGGTCCAAATGGCCTGTCAAGCAAGTAAGAGAGAACACTCAATGGTAGGTCCCAATCAAACCTACTCTCATTTGGGATGGTGTTTTTGATCAGTATGTGGGCCTAGTTGTCAATAAGAATTAAAACAAGAAAAATGAGAAAGACAACAAATTGTCCCCCAAAGAGTTCTAATTAATTCTAAACCTGATCTAAAACATAAACAAACTAATCTAATCTAACTACTTCTAACCTATCATGTAGAAGAAAAACTAATAGATGAGCAATGTTTAGAATGATATTTTGACAACCAAAATAGTTCATGTCAACCAAAAATATGTTAAAACAATGATATTTCAGATATCATCTCAAATAGTTGCAGATGAGACCTGTAAAATCATCCTTATACTCATTAGAAATCACAACAACATAAGAATTCCAAATACTAAGCACATAAATAGTCCATATGGTCAGCACCCAGAAAACTTAAACAATAAATACATGTGTAGAGTAATCCCACAAGAATTTGAAAACAATTATGACTTCAAAACATCATCTTCTCTTCATATATTCATAAATAAGATTGTTATCAGTCTATACAACATGAAAAATTCCTTTACTACATTCAATGAGTTCCCTTTTATAAGATAAGAGAGGCTCCTTAGTTCTTGTGACTGTTCACTTTGATTCCCTTTTTTTCTCATTACACAATTTTGAATTTCTTTTTTATTTTCATAAATGAACATGTGATCATTACAAATAGAGTTGAAGAGACTCCTGAGTGGTTATTCTCACCCTCAAGAAGTTCATAAATGATATTCATTTACAAATATTATTAATTTTGCATGTTAATTTCATCTTTTGTTCCTCAAGTTATTCTGGTTTTTTTGGGTGTTAGCCTATTGAATAAGATCATCCCATCTCATTCTTCTTTATCTCAACCTTCTAGTGTTCCCTTGCAGGTCCAATTTTGGCTCCTATAGCTTCAGATATGACCACTTGAACATGCACAACCCATTTTCTGATTAATTTCAGGCATCTTCTATTTTTCTGAGAATTTTTACCCTCAATATGCCAATACTTGTTGTGCCATCATGTTATATTCTAGGTTATTTTTTTGGCAAGCTATCTTAGGCTTGATTTCATTTCTTGTAGCTCAATATATGGCCTTTTGAAGTTTGCACGATCAATTCCACCCCCAAAATATTGACCTTTTTTTTCACATTTTCTAAGATATTTTGTCACTTTTTTGGCATGAATTCCTCTCTCAATGCATTATTCATCTTGATACCTTTCCAATGAGGTATCCCGGGCTTGATTCTAACACCTGTAGCTCAATATATGTTTGTTTGAAATTCAGTGCTCAATAACCCTTGATCTGCCTATGGGTGAATCTGGGTCGTCAATATTCAACCTGAAAATAATTATACCACATGTATGAGGTAATTTAATATTGAGTGGTTTAAATAGTTTTATATGCATTACCTGATTTGTATAAGAACATAGAGAAGGCATAGGACTTGGGGCTCATGTTGTAATTTTGGCCAATAATCCTAATGAAAATAAGAAAATAATTAAATTAACCCATGTGAAAATCAGAATTGATTAATAAAAATTAATAAAATTACCCCTAACCCATGTGAAAATAAAAATTAATTAAAATAAATCAAAATAATAAAATTCCCCAATATGAAATATAACCTAAAGTCCATAAAATACAAAAATTAACAAATGCATGGTAAAATCCAACCCTCATGAAAAAGAAATAAAGAATATATATATATATATATATATATATATATATATATGAAAATTCAAATTGTACATATTATACATTAGGGTTTTATGAAAAACACACCATGTAACAAATAATTTATTCATGTAAAACAAATTCGATCCACGTAAAAACATATTTGACCCCTATAAAAACATTTTTGAAGTTATGTAAAAATAAATATCTAGAGTAACTCTTACTCTAAGGAAAACCATGGGGAATAAAAAAACATAGGCAATTACCATGTGGTTTTTCAAAACCAAGGGTAAAATACAAAAAAAAAATAAATAAAAATATACAAAATATATACAAAAACAAAAATATAAATTAGGAAAATAAGGCCAAGTTACACACGAGTCATGGTTCCATGCTCGTCATGGTTCCACAACAGTCAAGGTTCCACACCTAGGGACCCAAAAAATAGGAGTAAGGTATACCATGTAGATTTCGAGTAACCGAGCATCAAGGCAAGTAGCTAGTTCATATGGTGATCAAGAACACTCAGATCTGGATGCAACTAATGGACAACAACCAAGGGGGAAAAGACAACATGTCATGCGACAAATCAATGTCACAAATAGCGACTCATATGATAAAAGGAGAGTGATGCCAACCAGACATAGAACACATGTCAATCCAGTCAAGATGAACATCTCAGAGGGTGGACCTACTAAGATCGCAAAGAGAGGAAATACAATTAGATCAAGGAATAGGTTCTTACGTCAGGCCACAATGCATGAAACTGATTACAACAAATAGCGAGCAAGCATTGGGAGAAGACACGACAAATTCATACAACTAAGAATCTCAATAAGTCATTGGCCCAGGTTTTCAGAGAAAGGGGAGGCTGAAAGAAGAACCTGGTAGAGATCAATCGAAAAATCTCATGCCTTTCATACCTCAGAAAAATTGCAAGGGACTTCACTCGGTCATCTTGATGAGACAAAGTTGATGAAGGTATCCCCATAAGATTTCAACCTTCAGGCTTCAGACTAGTCTTAAGGCAATGCACACCCAACACTTTGAATGGGGATTCCTAATAGAGTAAATCTGATGAGCTCGCAGGATAGGATTGTGGGAAGGTGGATCTGATAGCCTTGCAAGCTTCGAAACTTGGGGAAACTGTAAGCCAAGGTGAACTTGCTTCCCAAGGAGGGAGAGCCTGGTAAGGACCAAGGTTCCAGGTAAAGATCAAGGTTCTATCATCATCAATGCAGTGGTGACAAAAAATAAAAACAGTTGAGGTTTGGGAAAGACAAGGCTTAGTCCATAATGACAATTGTTGGCTTCAAACGACAGACAAGATCCGCAATAGAGAGAGGTCTAGGCAAGAGGAAAAATATCAAGGGATTCCCCCACGTGCATTTCAAGGCTAGAGTGGTCATTTAAATGAATTGTTCCTACGAACCTGCTCTTGCAACCACGAAAAATATGAGATCAGTTATGTGATTAAGAAGACACTTGTCATTATACGATAAATATTACATTCCCTGCCTTCAACAATCTTATAAATGAGTGTTGGGTTTTTTCAACAATAATCATGGGTGGATGTAGATAAGTGTCGTGAAAACTGCATGTGCCAAGTCTCAAACTCAAAAGAAGGATTAATGTTTTTTCGATTCAAACATAGAGTTCGAAACAGAAGAGTATGATCAACATGTGAAAACATAAAGATGAAGACATTAAGCACAACATGTAAGCAAGAGGATGTATTTTTTGAATTATCCATTCAAAAATTATTCAAAAACAAACTTATTCAAGGTAGTCATCAATCAAAATCAAACCCCCAACTCTCTCAAGGTAGAAAAAGAATTAACATTAGGCTCAAGAAGTAGAGGATTAGGCATTAGGGTTGAAATTTTAGTAGGGAGGGCCTTTTCTTTTGCTTGTAAAAGTAAAATTAAATGGGGGATTGTTTTGGCCTCAACACAACCTTATAACTTGGGGCTATGACCCATTACTAAAGAGACCAAGTTTTACTATGTTAGATATGTTTTTCCATGTCCACAAACTATGTTCAACATAGCCAAGGTGCCCTCTGTCTCACTTGGTTCTGGTCCTAGGTGAAAGCAAACATATCACATGATAGGGTCATTAGGTAGACACAACACAATATTAATTTTCTTATATATGGCAGTAGGTAGACACAAGATCATGAAATATTTATCTGTGGACATTGGATTGAGTTCTCTATACCAAAATTTAAGCATTATTTTTCAAGGTTTCAAATTAAAAAGATATTATACCTAAGATACATTGGATTGAGTTCTCTATACCAAAATTTAAGCATTATTTTTCAAGGTTTCAAATTAAAAAGATATTATACCTAAGATCTTCTAAAAGATACATAAAAGAATATCGGTTGGATATATATACACTCATACATTGAAATTGTACATATTAACAGAACCACAAATACATTTCAATATAGCCAAAATAGTGATGTCGCCTCTTTACAAAACCCAATTATAAAGAAAATAATAAACTAGAAAAGGTTGTTAAAGGGATGCACATATATAAGTCAAAATGAGGCGTGTTTGTATAGTATAAATCCACATAGAACATCCTCTATAAAATTTCTTTTGTGGAGT